>JZKD02S1576129.1:535113-551782 GCA_000966675.3 Picea glauca
AAAAAAAAAAAAAAACAAAAAAAACCAGTAGATGAGTGCCCCTTTTAGGAGCAAATCAAGGAGGATCTAGTAGTCGGAAGCCATTACATAATCAACAAGATACCAATCTGTCAGATGTTGAAAGAAAAAAAAACAAATGAAACCAAGAAAGACAATAAAAGCCTAATACCCAAGTGTTGTATTAGATCAACTCAACATCTGAGAATAAGCAAAGATCACAAAATTTAATATAATTCAAGTGTACGAAGAGGACCCTCATGTTCCTCAATGCATTGAAAGTAGTAGATTTTTCCAGGAGCTTTTAGAAGAGCCTGCTTTGAAATTCTATCCGCCACTTCATTGTCTTCTCTATAGACATGAGTAAAGGAGATAGGTTGGAAGAGGCCAATAAGAATGCTTATTCTGAGTTTCCAGCATTCTAAGTTGACCACTTGGAGGCAAACCTTCTCCTTTAGCCAATCAATAATGATCTTGGAGTCGCCATGTACTAGGATAGAATAAATGGATAGTCGGGAGGCAAGAGTGAGAAGTGCCCAGACTCCCAACAATTCCACTCTATTATTTGTCCCTTAGCCACAGTTTATGTACCATTTGTAACTGCAATAACCATTCAGCTTTATAATGCCTCCTGCACCACTGTTCAGGCCCGAAGACTCCGCTGCACCATCAAACCAGCCAGTTAGTCCACTCCAATTGTGGTTGATATGTCCCTTTTTCCGATTTATGTTTCTCAGAATCTCTTTATAATCCTGCAGTGCAGCTGTAACACGATAGAATACCTGCTTTAAGGAAGGATATTGATCATCAAATATCGTTGAGTTTCTTTCCTACCACACAAACCAACATATGAAAGCTGGAAATTTTGTAAGTGTTTTAATTTGTTTGTGCCAGGAATTGAAGCATTCCTCAAGACTAGTACCCGACCAAGTAAACCGAGGGTAATGAAGAAGTTGAATTTTGTTCCAAATCGTCGCAGTGAAAGCACAGTCAACTAGCAGGTGGTGTGTCGTCTCGTAGTTGGTTTTGAAAAGGATACACTAGCCTGGTCCTATGAAGCCTCTGCGTTGGAGAACCTCCCAAGTGAGGATTCTATTTGCAGTTGCCAGCCAAATGAAGATTTTGGATTTTAATGGACAAGCCCAAGACCATAGATCCTTTTTCCAGCCGCTGATTATATGTGTCCATTTCTTTTTTTCCACCACCAGATAATTTTTTTTACCAAGGTAATGCCAGTCTGATCTCCACCTGTCCATATTAATGTGTTTGGGAAATCGTGTAAATGAACACCTGAGTTGATGAGGCTACGTCTAAATAATTCCCATTCAATCAGATTTTGTCTCGAAAGGTTTAATTCCACTCTAGAGTGCCAAATAGATGTAGATGTGCCCGCTCGGTTTATCTCAGCAGCCTGATAGAGGTGATAGATCCCTTGACGGTTGATATTTCTGATAAGTTCTTCTTATAAGATGGAAGACTCACCCATGCCCAATATGCAGTCATGTCCCACCATAATGTTGTGCCCCGAGCCAGGTCTCCAGGCAATATAATGGAGGATTATGTGGGCAGATTTTAATAGGTGTAACCAGAACTGTGATCCTTTGGCTCTATTGAAGCAAAAGTAACGGAGCCAATTTCCCACTGAGCAGGATGGAAAATATTTTGATTTTAGAACCCGATGCCAGAGGCCATCGTGCATTAAATCCCTCCAGAGAATGTTTGCTGCCAGTGCTCTGCCAAAACAAGGGATGTTTCTCAGTCCCCACCCCCTGAGGGATTTAGGGCAGGCAATGTGAGTCCAGTTGCAGACATGGATATTTTTCTTTTTTTACCGCCAGACCAAAGAAACCCGTAAGTGAGTTGGCAGATTCTATGAAGAATAGTGGTGGGAATGTTTGATAAAGTCAACCAATACATTGGTTGGCTCTCAATTACTGCTTTGATCAGGACTAGACGGCCCCCAATGGATAGCCCTCGGTTACACCAGAGTCTTAATCTCTTTTCATATTTTTCTAAGAGACATAACCAATCCTTTGTCTTGTACCACCCCATCTTCAAAAAATATCCAAGATACGTAAAACCTTTCTCCAAATCCTAGAATTGGAAATGGAATAGTGCTTTAATGCCATCAAGTACCTGTTGGTTGGCACCAAAATGCAGGAGTGTGGTTTTATGCGCATTAATATGGAGGCTCGTTGCACTACAGAATAGCTGCAAAACAATGCTAATCTCCTTCCATTCTTCCATGGATGCCTTAGTCATGATTAAAATATCGTCAGCAAATAAAAGATGCAAAATATGAATATATTTGGAAAACTTGATACCTGTCAGAATTCCTTCCTCTTGTTTGTGCTTTAGATCCAATCTCAAGCCTTCCATAACCAAAACAAATAACAAAGGCGAGAGAGGTCGGCCCTGCATGAGACCCCTTTCACAATGAAAGAAATCTAAAGGCTCACCATTAATCAAAACAACAAAATTTGTTGAAGTAATACAACCCATGATCCAGTTGGTTGTCGGAATACCAATACCACTCTGCAACAATACTAGTCTGAGAAAATCCCAATTGATAGTGTCATAGGCTCTTTTTAAGTCGATTTTAAGGATAAGTGCCTGCAGTATTTTTTCTCTGATGTTGTGAAGACACTCTTGAGTTGTTCCTATCACATCTGTGATTTGTCTTCCTTTTAAGAAGCCAAATTATTCCTCGGCAAGGGAACGAGAAAGAATCGGGCGAAGTCTAGTGGCAAGGATGTTAGTAATAATTTTATAGTTGAGATTAAAAAGAGAAATTAGTCGAAAATCGCCGAAGGTGGCTGGGCCATTCACCTTAGGAATTAATGCAATAAAAGTTGAATTAAGTGATCTAATGACCGCTCCTTTAAGATGAGATTCTTCAATGGCTAATAGGAGGTCATTTGCAACCAGTTCAAAAAACAAAATGTAGAACTCCACTGTCCACCCGTCAGGACCCAGACTTTTTTCTTTGGTCATACCATTTAGTGCCTCAAAGATTTCTCCTTCTGTAACAGCTGATTCTAAAAGGAGAATGTCTTCTGCCGTAAACATGTTGGGATACAATCTCACTAAGTCGACTTGATCAACTATAGTGTTCTGTTTTGAAGCTTTGTAAAAGGAGGAGAAGTGGTGCTTTTCTTGCCTTTTAATGGCTTCTTGACTGAGGTGTGACCGGCCCTCGTCATCTAGAATTTCCCACATATGCTTTTTATTTCGTCTATGGCTCGCAAAATTAAGGAAATATTTTGTGTTTTTATCGCCATATTTTATCCACGTAGCCCTGCTTTTCATACGCCAACATTCTTCATCCTCCAACAGAAGTTTATTACACTCAGATTCACAAAATTTTGATTTGTTTTCTAGATCAGAATTTGGATCGGTGTGGAGGCTTAAATTTAATAGTTCAGCGAACTCTGCTTCTAGAGAAACCAATTTACGGCTTTCCTGTTGTTTCTTTTTTGTGATCNATCTCTTTTCATATTTTTCTAAGAGCCATAACCAATCCTCTGTCTTGTACCACCCCATCTTCAAAAAATATCCAAGATACGTAAAACCTTTCTCCAGATCCTAGAATTGGAAATGGAATAGTGCTTTAATGCCATCAAGTACCTGTTGGTTGGCACCAAAATGCAGGAGTGTGGTTTTATACACATTAATATGGAGGCTCGTTGCACTACAGAATAGCTGCAAAACAATGCTAATCTCCTTCCATTCTTCTATGGATGCTTTAGTCATGATTAAAATATCGTCAGCAAATAAAAGATGCAAAATATGAATATATCTGGAAAACTTGATACCTATCAGAATTCCTTCCTCTTGTTTGTGCTTTAGAGCCAATCTCAAGCCTTCCATAACCAAAACAAATAACAAAGGCGAGAGAGGTCGGCCCTGCATGAGACCCCTTTCACAGTGAAATAAATCTGAAGGCTCACCATTAATCAAAACAACAAAAGTTGTTGAAGTAATACAACCCATGATCCAGTTGGTTGTCGGAATACCAATACCACTCTGCAATAATACTACTCTGAGAAAATGCCAATTGATAGTGTCATAGGCTCTTTTTAAGTCGATTTTAAGGACAAGTGCCTGCAGTCTTTTTTCTCTGATGTTGTGAAGACACTCTTGAGTTGTTCCTATCGCATCTGTGATTTGTCTTCCTTTTAAGAAGCCAAAGTGTTCCTCGGCAAGGGAACGAGAAAGAATCGGGCGAAGTCTAGTGGCAAGGATGTTAGTAATAATTTTATAGTTGAGATTACAAAGAGCAATTAGTTGAAAATCGCCGAAGGTGGCTGGGCCATTCACCTTAGGAATTAATGCAATAAAAGTTGAATTAAGTGATCTAATGATCGCTCCTTTAAGATGAGATTCTTCAATGGCTAATAGGAGGTCATTTGCAACCAGTTCAAAAAACAAAATGTAGAACTCCACTGTCCACCCGTCAGGACCCAGACTTTTTTCTTTGGTCATACCATTTAGTGCCTCAAAGATTTCTCCTTCTGTAACAGCTGATTCTAAAAGGAGAATGTCTTCTGCCGTAAACATGTTGGGATACAATCTCACTAAGTCGACTTGATCAACTATAGTGTTCTGTTTTGAAGCTTTGTAAAAGGAGGAGAAGTGGTGCTTTTCTTGCCTTTTAATGGCTTCTTGACTGAGGTGTGACCGGCCCTCGTCATCTAGAATTTCCCACATATGCTTTTTATTTCGTCTATGGCTCGCAAAATTAAGGAAATATTTTGTGTTTTTATCGCCATATTTTATCCACGTAGCCCTGCTTTTCATACGCCAACATTCTTCATCCTCCAACAGAAGTTTATTACACTCAGATTCACAAAATTTTGATTTGTTTTCTAGATCAGAATTTGGATCGGTGTGGAGGCTTAAATTTAATAGTTCAGCGAACTCTGCTTCTAGAGAAACCAATTTACGGCTTTCCTGTTGTTTCTTTTTTGTGATCCAGGACTTCACTTGTGCTTTTAAATAGCTGAGTTTGGCAGCTAGCCTGTTGAGCACCAACTTTGCTTGTAACCTGTGGAGAAACCCAAACGGAGCGCACTAGATCACGAAAAGACTCTTCACCCAAATGAGTTGCATTAAATTTGTAAGGGAAAGCAATTTTGTTGTGGACAAAAGCCAATTGGAAGAGAATCGAAGCATGGTCCAAGACAAATGGAAATGAGACCCAGGATCTGTATCGAAAGTATCAGTCAGAAGTGTTGTTGAGATAAAAAAATATATCCATGCATTTTTGAATGCTTTGACTCCCATGTCTACCATTGCACCAGGTGGGCACCCGTTCAGTCGACTAGATATCCACTAGTTGACTATTTGTGAAGAGATCCGAGAAGAATCCTCCTAGGGGATAAATAACCGCAGCAACACCCCAAATTTCCTCAGTGCCTATGGTAAAATTGAGATCCCCTGGCAGAATGAGAGAATCTGAGTTAAGCAGTCCGTTGGCTTGAACACGATTCTAGAATGCTTTGCGTTTCGAGCAGGACCCATATGAGTTGATGAGAGAGAGTTTTTTATTATTGGGAAGATGATAACATGTGAGTAGGATTCCACCTACACACATTAAGCCAAGAGTGTCGTGGGGAAACTGGAGAATTGGACTGCAATTGTTGTATTAGATGCGAACTTTTGGGATCATGTAGCCATTCCTAGTGAAAAACTTGGAGCCAATCTGGTACAATTAGATAGAGAGAGAAAAGGGACCCTTCATCTTCATATTTACTGGAAAGTGCATCAACAACCACATGGTCTTTTCCTTTCTTGGAAATGATCTCATAATCATATCCAAATATCTTAGTCACCCATTTTTGTTGCTCGAGGGAGGAAAGACGTTGTTCCAGAAAATACTTGAGGCTTTGATGAACTGCCTTAATTTGGAAGTGTTTCCCTAATAGATAAGGGCCCCAAAGATCCATGGGATGCAAAATAGCCAACATTTCCTTTTCATAGATTGATTTTCTCAAATTTCTCTCGGATAGTTGTTTGTTGGTAAAGGCCAAAGGCCAACCCTCTTGCATAAGGACAATGCCAATTCCTTTCCCAGAAGCATCACATTCCAAGACAAAGGTCTTTGTGAAATTAGGAAGGGCCAGGACTGGAGTGGTGCACATGGCCATCTTCAAGGTTTGAAAATCCTGAGCAGTTGTTGGAGTCCAAGTGAAAGAATTCGTTTTAAGGAGTGCAGTGAGAGGTGTCGCAATCTTTCCATAATTCTTAACAAACTTCCGATAATAACCTGATAAACCCAGAAATCCCCGCAAGTTTTTGAGAGTCTTTGGGTGAGGCCAATCTTGCATAGCTTCAATATTTTTGGAATCCACCCTGACTTCGGCCTTTCCAACAAGATGACCCAAGTACTCGACTTACGAGGCGCCAAAAGCACATTTAGATTGTTTGAGGAAAAGTTAGTGCTGAGAGAGTAGATGAAGAACTCGATCCACATGAGAAAGATGGGCGGTCCAAGTTTTGTTGTAGATGAGGATATCATCAAAGAAAACTAAGACAAAATGACGGAGAAAAGGACGGAAGACATGATTCATGAGGCTTTGGAAAGTAGAGGGAGCATTACACAAACCAAAGGGCATGACCGAAAACTCATAGTGGCCCTCATGAGTTCTAAAGGCAGTCTTAGGAATGTCTACCTCTTTCATACAGATCTGGTAGTAGCCAGAACAAAGATCAAGTTTAGTAAAGAATTTGGCACCACTTAATTCATCCAAGAGGTCATCAATGACAAGAATGAGAAATTTATCTTTAATGGTGAGTTTGTTGAGAGCGCGGAAGTCAGAAAACATGTGCCAAGAACCTTCTTTCTTAAGGATCATGAACACAAGAGAAGAGTAGGGGCTCGTACTAGGGCGGATAACACCTGCATTGAGCAGTTCTTGAACCATTTTATCAATTTCATTTTTTTGGGAAAGGAGGTGATGATAGGGACAGATATTGGGAGGAAGGCTTCCTGAAACAAGGGGAATGGAATGATCATGAACACCATGCGAAAGAGGGAGTCCCTGGGGAGTGGAAAAAACCACTTGATGTTTAGAGAGGATGGATTGGAGGTCCTACCGCACAGAGGGTGTCTCAGTTGCTTGTATGGCATGGAGTTGGGAAATAATGACAGAATGACCTTTTTTGAGCAGCTTTTCCATGCGATGGGAACTAATGATCTCCGGGGAACCGACAGTGATGCCTTGGAACTTATATTGTTGGCCCTCTTGGTCGAATTGCATGGTTAATTCCTTAAAATCCATGAGAATGGGACCCAAAGTCCTTAGCCATTATGCACCCAACACAATGTCACAACCTCCCATGTCAATAGAAAACATATGAGATTTCAGGTGGTATTCACCAATTTGGAGACACACATTTTCACAACGCCCTCCACATTTCATGGACCCACCATTCACAATCATGATTTGAAAATTATTGACTGCACGGATATAGCAATTAGTTTCTTGGGTAATGCGGCGATGAATAAAATTATGGGTGCTTCCACTATCAACAAGAATGATGACCTTCCTATGCTTGATGTAACNCGCTCCTTTAAGATGAGATTCTTCAATGGCTAATAGGAGGTCATTTGCAACCAGTTCAAAAAACAAAATGTAGAACTCCACTGTCCACCCGTCAGGACCCAGACTTTTTTCTTTGGTCATACCATTTAGTGCCTCAAAGATTTCTCCTTCTGTAACAGCTGATTCTAAAAGGAGAATGTCTTCTGCCGTAAACATGTTGGGATACAATCTCACTAAGTCGACTTGATCAACTATAGTGTTCTGTTTTGAAGCTTTGTAAAAGGAGGAGAAGTGGTGCTTTTCTTGCCTTTTAATGGCTTCTTGACTGAGGTGTGACCGGCCCTCGTCATCTAGAATTTCCCACATATGCTTTTTATTTCGTCTATGGCTCGCAAAATTAAGGAAATATTTTGTGTTTTTATCGCCATATTTTATCCACGTAGCCCTGCTTTTCATACGCCAACATTCTTCATCCTCCAACAGAAGTTTATTACACTCAGATTCACAAAATTTTGATTTGTTTTCTAGATCAGAATTTGGATCGGTGTGGAGGCTTAAATTTAATAGTTCAGCGAACTCTGCTTCTAGAGAAACCAATTTACGGCTTTCCTGTTGTTTCTTTTTTGTGATCTAGGACTTCACTTGTGCTTTTAAATAGCTGAGTTTGGCAGCTAGCCTGCTGAGCACCAACTTCGCGTGTAACCTGTGGAGAAACCCAAATGGAGCGCACTAGATCACGAAAAGACTCTTCACCCAAATGAGTTGCATTAAATTTGTAAGGGAAATCAATTTTGTTGTGGACAAAATCCAATTGGAAGAGAATCGGAGCATGGTCCAAGACAAATGGAAATGAGACCTAGGATCTGTATCGAAAGTATAAGTCAGAAGTGTTGTTGAGATAAAAAAAAATATCCATGCATTTTTGAATGCTTTGACTCCCATGTCTACCATTGCACCAGGTGGGCACCCGTTCAGTCGGCTAGATATCCACTAGTTGACTATTTGTGAAGAGATCCGAGAAGAATCCTCCCAGGGGATAAATAACCGCAGTAACACCCCAAATTTCCTCAGTGCCTATGGTAAAATTGAGATCCCCCGCCATAATGAGAGAATCTGAGTTAAGCAGTCTGTTGGCTTGAACACGATTCTAGAATGCTTTGTGTTTCGAGCAGGGCCCATATGAGGTGATGAGAGAGAGTTTTTTATTATTGGGAAGATGATAACATGTGAGTAGGATTCCACCTACACACATAAATGCTTCTAGTTCAAATATGTGTGGATTCCAAGAAACGAGAAGTCCTCCAGACTTCCCCATGGAGCTGAGAGCGCAGACCATCCAGGAGGGACAGAGAGAAAAAATAAATTTTCGTGCCTTTTCTTCATCCACCAACGTTTCTTGGAGAAAAATGATGGCAGGCTTGTTAATGTCAAGGAGTTTGCGCAAAGAAGGTAGTTTACGGGGCCCTTCCACCCCTCTGATGTTAAGAGATAAGAGGATCATGATTTTTCCCTGGCTTGGGATTTCATGCCTCTAAGCGCCCATGTATCAGAAGTTGAAGCTGTGTGCAAATTGGTAGAGGAAGTATTCATTCCTACCTTCTTTCGAGCACTGCGGGTTTTAATCGGGGAGATCTCCATTCCCAAGCCACGAGACCAGGATAGATGCTTCTCCTGGAGGATTCCTAAAGCAGGTGAGGGTTGAGTGGGAAGGCAAGAGGGAGTCCCCTGTTGTGCTTCCAAGCCCTAATAAGTCATTATAGGGATGGGATTGGCAGAATCGGGACAAGAAGGGTTTGACGAGTCTGAAATAGTGTTGGGGACAGAAAACTTCAAATGGTCAGAAGGAAGGGAAGGGGTATTCCTATGAACGTTGGGTGAAGGCTGTTGTTGAACATCAAGATCCCAATAAGTGGGTAGAAGATTTGGATTATCCAATTCAGTGTAGAAGGGTTCTGAAGAAGCATTCACTTCCATAGGTGCAATGGTATCCTAAGAAGCGATGGATAAAGGAGGATTTTTTGAGGGGGAAGATGGATGCAAGGCTTCTGTCAATAGAGAGGGTTGTCGAATAGCACAAGAAGGGGCAGAGGTTGTTTCGACTGTGGCAGGGACTTGTAGGCTAACCATGGAAAGTTCAGAGGTGAAGGTGGAGAGAGCAGAGGTGGTCACAAGATGTAGATTAGAGGAGTTTTCTAAAAAATCCCTTTCCCAGAGTGAGAGCTTAGAAAAAAGAGTAGGGGAGTACGATTTCAGCTTACCAATAAGCGTTCCCATGGAATCGTCAAGAGGACTTTCTACTACATCTCCTGATGCAGAAGTCAGGACAACATCCTCCTCTTCATTCATATATGCAGTAGCGAGTGAGTCATCTAAAAAGTCCTCAGACTTCCCAAAGCTAGTCCCCTTTGAACAGTCATTTCTGAGATGGCCTCTATGCTGACAAGGCGAACATTGGAAGGGAATCCCCGGATAGTCCAAGCGTTGGATCATAACCTTCCCTCGCCACTCAAGTTCCAGATCCTCCATTAACCCTGCGTGAATTTCAATCTCAACCAAGACTCTGGCCATTCATTTGTCCTGAGAGTTAAGGCAATGTTCATCAACTTTCAAGAAGCGGCCAAGAAGGTTACCAATGGCCTTCAAATCCGTCTTGTTCCACAGGTTAAGAGGAAGACCCGAGAGCAGGACCCAAATGTGGCGAAGGCTGAAGTATTCAGTGGGTGGGTTAAAGCCTGTGCGCCACCTCTTTAACATGATATTGCCTCCTTCAAAAGCCCAAAAGCTGGAGAGAATAATTTCAATGTCTTCCAGAGAGTTGAAGACTAAACCAAACCAGCCGAAATTGAGAGTCTAGTGCTTTGGCAGATAGCCCAGGATGGAAAACCAGTGGGTCTGCATCCAATCTTTGAATGTAGTGGAGCACCTAGACTTGTAGGCAAAACGTCCAACTAAATCACAGAGCGATAGTTGGCACGTTTCCTCCAACCCGACATCCATCCCAATCACCAGTCTTCTCCTCTGTTTCTTCGGCTTCCAGATCTTACCTAAGGTCTTGTTTCTCGCAACTTTCAAGTTTTGAAATACTGGAGAGGAAAGTGTTGGAACATGAACAGTCTCAGGAGAACCCTGATGTGAACTTGTTCCCAGACTGCTATTGGAAGGAAAATTGTGGTTGCAAGTCTTGCGAGAAATAGAAACAGGAGTCGAGTGACCCTCAGAGTGAAGTACCGGGCCTATAGAGGCAGTATATTTATCGTTCTTTTTATCCACACTAGAGGAAGCCAAGTAGGAAGGCATAGAAGCCTTAGTTGTAGTATTTTGTGGAATATTTCCAAGTAGTATTCCGCCATTATCTTTTCCCAGATTGTCAATGATATAGTTGAGTTGATCACTCTCCCAAACCACCTTGTTTTTTGTGCCTGGATGAGCACTGGTCGTTCCAGACATTATCTAATAATTTCCCACCAATCAGATAAGGAGAACAGGTAAGGGACCGGTTTGTATCAAAGCAATGGGCCATAGAATCGAGTTGTTGACAAAAACGAGAAGAAAAAACCAAATGATGGTGGGACCCTGAGCAGAGCTTCTGAGAAAACAATAGAGAATTCTTGCCAGAGTGTCAAGGCAAAACCACTCTTGAGATGACGCTGCAAAACTGTAAGCCAGGTACTAAACATAGAAATCCACCATGAAGATCTGAGTTCAAGTTCAAAAAATAACTAAATATAGAATCTCGCCTAAAAGTTTTTCACGCCAATGCCTCCTCTCCATCTTTCCTCAAGCTCCCCAACTAAATAACACTTACTGCAAAACTGTAAACCAGGTACTAAACATAGCAATCTGCCATGAATATCTAAGTTCAAGTTCCAAAAATAACTAAAGATAGAATCCCACTTAAAAGTTTTTATTTAGCTTCCTTTTACCCGTAACTAAAGTGAATACTCTTAATTCTACCTACCTAGAACCACACAAAAATCCAACTCAAATATAACGTCATGTTGAAGAAGAAAAACATTATGGTTATCGTGGCACTTCTTATTACCATTATCTGGATGTTTTGATAACGTTAATATTCATTATGGTAACTTCGGGCACGTGACACTCTCTAAACAGAGCTTCTAGAGAGTCATTGCATACTTGCTCTAATCATGGTTGAGCATGTCAATTCCAAGGATTGGTCCATATTTAGCAAACAAATGATTGGCATTAAAGGTCCCTATTCAAACTCTATTCCACATAGACTATTTAATTATAGGTTAACCAACTTGGAGAGGCTTCCCTTGGTGTTGCAACTAAAATAGAAAAACCTTCATTAGCTTTATAGTGTTTCATTTTTTAGAATCATTTGTGCATATATGCATTTCTAGTGGTGTTGGTAACGTCTCCACTGCATCACCAAAGGGAACAAATTCAATATATCTTTTAAATCTCATTTAGAAACTTGTAATTATAATTGTAGCTACTGGAAATGCATGTATGCAAAAATGAGAGCTTAATTTTATAACATGAGCATTCAACACCATAGTTTCTCAATCCCATAGTCTTCCATAGTGCTTTATCTACCTCGCACCATGGCACAATGGTTACATATTCTCTATGTGGATTCATACTTCAATGACATAATTGTAGGGTGGGATCACTAGGATGAAAGCAGTAAATATGTATGGGTAGAATTAATTAGATAACATACTTATTCTTTGTTATATATATTAATCAATGGACATAAATGCGCACTGGCTATATGAATGATTATATTGGCTATTTTTGTATAATTTTGTTCCCTTCTATTTTAAATGAGTTACTTGTGAGTTGTGAGAAGATTTGTTATATTTGACATGTTATTGACATGAATTGGTTTGGGTTGGTTTGGTTTTGTAGGCATTCAACTATATGATACGAACAACCAAAAAATGTGAAGACTCTCTTTAGCAACAAGAAGAAAGATTCAACCAACCTCTTTCCAAATATCTTTTGTATATATAAAATAGATAGCCAAATATTCTACCTTAGATGTTCACAATTCAAAGCATAAGGATGACAATTCCTTGCTTTGCTTCATTTTATAAAATCACACCAGCGTTTGTGATTATGAAACCTATCATGCTTAGGATAGTCACTAGATTTTTTTTAAGATAAGCATTGAAACAACTAGTTTAATAATAGTTGTGGCCCTTGGTGTTAGCATGAAAATTTGCACTATCAAATTTGTTCAATTTTGCAATGACATGGCATTTTTTTTGCAGTGCTAGTGAAACTTGGTGATTTCGTAGCACTCATTTCGTAGCGTTCGAAACCAGTTGTTGGCAGCCAAAAATTGTGGCTTTGGTCGAAATTGTGTTCTTGTGATTGACTACACTGTTCATCAGGTCTAGATCTTGGGTTTCTTTTGTAATATTCCAGATATAAAAAGTATGCAGAACATAAATAAATAGCTAGAAATGGCAGATGAACAACAATATAACTAGAAAAAATACCACAATAATACCAAAATGATACCAGAATAATACCAGAAATAACACTTTCATTACTGAGAGAAATGTTCACTTTCCTCTTTGAGGGGGAAACCTCCAACAGAGCAGAGCTCTATTACAATAATATCCAAGACAAAAAATTCCATACCCTCAACTCCTATTTATACAAAATATGTCTATCAAAAGAACCATCTAGAGGAAGATCCTTCTAGAAGCAAAAGCTTCTATTAGGTCTTCTTACATTGGACTTATTCTTCCTTATTTCTAGGCCTTATTAATATTGACCTTTATTAAATGGAAATATATTATTCTACCTACGTGAGGGGTTAGGTCCCTAACATGTCCTCCCCCTTAATAACAAATTTGTCGTCAAGGCTTGATATGGGGAAATTGTTGCAGAATAGTAGATGGTTCCCAAGTGGCATTTGTTGGAGTTGTATCTTTCCACTGGACTAACGCTTCCTTTATGGTTCGTTGACGTAGTCGACACTCATGCTGGTCCAAAATGGCTTGTGGTTGTAGCCAAATGGAGCCTTCTTCGTCAAACTCGGGAAGGTTGGTTTGAGTTTGGCACTTAGTTCCAATCACCTTCTTTAAGCAGGAAACATGAAAAACATAATGGAGCTTAGAATGACTAGGCAAAGCTAGCTTATAGGCCACCTGTCCCTCACGCTTGAGAATGGTATAAGGACCATAAAATTTTGGCGCCAGTTTTTTAAAATGGTTAGCCTTGAGGGAATTTTGCGTGTAAGGTTGCAGTCGAAGAAACACATGATCCCCTTTTGCAAATTGACGTTTAGAGTGACCTTGATCTGCTTGTTGCTTCATGAGATTCTAGGCAATGACCAAATTCTCTTTGAGGGTACGAAGAATATCCTCTTGAACTGTAAGCATTTGGTCAATCACCTGGACCTTCGAGACACCTGACAAATATGAGATAACTGAAGGTGGATTTTTTCCATATACCACTTCAAAAGGATTCATGTGCGTAGATGTATGGTACGAAGTGTTGTACCACCATTCAGCTAGTGGTAACCATTGAGCCCACTGATTCTACCTTTCCGATGCAAAACATCTCAAATATGTTTCCAAGCATTTATTGAAAACTTCAGTTTGAACATCAGTCTGGGGATGATAAGTTGTGCTGAGATGCAATTGGGTGACTTGTAGCTTGAATAGTTCTTGCCAAAAATTGTTGGTGAAAGTTGGGTCACGATCAGAAACAATAGAATGTGGCATGCCATGAAGCTTGAAGACCTGATCCATGAAAATTTGAGCCACAATGGATGTTGTAAATGGGTGTTGAAGAGAACATAAATGAACATACTTGGAAAGACGATCAACTACCACCATGATGATTGATTTATTGCTCGATTTAGGTAAGCCTACAATCAAATACATATAGATAACTCACCAAATAGCAGGTGGAATCGGAAGCGGTTGTAGTGTTTCAGGAGATTTGATTGTTTCGCCCTTGTTGTGTTGACACACATCACATTCAGCCACAAAATTACGAAGATATTGTTTCATACCCTCCCATAAAAAGGAACGTTTGACCCTGTCATAGGTTTTGGTAAACCCGGAGTGCCCAGTTGTGGGTGTAGCATGAAGCTCAGAAAGTACCGTGGATTTAAGTTTTGACTGTTTACTTAAATACAAACGGCCTTTGTATCAAATCTCATCATTAAGCCAAGAGTGTCGTGGGGAAACTGGAGAATTGGACTGCAATTGTTGTATCAGATGCGAACTTTTGGGATCATGTAGCCATTCCTGGTGAAAAACTTGGAGCCAATCTGGTACAATTAGAAAGAGAGAAAAGGGACCCTTCATCTTCATATTTATTGGAAAGTGCATCAACAACCACATGATATTTTCCTTTCTTGGAAATGATCTCATAATCATATCCAAATATCTTAGTCACCCATTTTTGTTGCTCGAGGGAGGAAAGATGTTGTTCGAGAAAATACTTGAGGCTTTGATGAACTGTCTTAATTTGGAAGCGTTTCCCTAATAGATAAGGGCCCCAAAGATCCATGGGATGCAAAATAGCCAACATTTCCTTTTCATAGATTGATTTTCCCAAATTTCACTCGGATAGTTGTTTGTTGGTAAAGGCCAAAGTCCAACCCTCTTGCATAAGGACAATGCCAATTCCTTTCCCAGAAGCATCACATTCCAAGACAAAGGTCTTTGTGAAATCAGGAAGGGCCAGGACTGGAGTGGTGCACATGGCCATCTTCAAGGTTTGAAAATCCTGAGCAGTTGTTGGAGTCCAAGTGAAAGAATTCATTTTAAGGAGTGCAGTGAGAGGTGTCGCAATCTTTCCATAATTCTTAACAAACTTCCGATAATAACCTGTTAAACCCAGAAATCCCCGCAAGTTTTTGAGAGTCTTTGGGTGAGGCCAATCTTGCATAGCTTCAATATTTTTAGAATCCACCCTGACTTCGGCCTTTTCAACAAGATGACCCAAGTACTCAACTTACGAGGCGCCAAAAGCACATTTAGATTGTTTGAGGAAAAGTTAGTGCTGAGAGAGTAGATGGAGAACTCGATCCACATGAGCAAGATGGGTGGTCCAAGTTTTTTTGTAGATGAGGATATCATCAAATAAAACTAAAACAAAATGACGGAGAAAAGGACGGAAGACATGATTCATGAGGCTTTGGAAAGTAGAGGGAGCATTACACAAACCAAAGGGCATGACCGAAAAATCATAGTGGCCCTCATGAGTTCTAAAGGCAGTCTTAGGAATGTCTACCTCTTTCATATAGATCTGGTAGTAGCCAGAACGAAGATCAAGTTTAGTAAAGAATTAGGCACCACTTAATTCATCCAAGAGGTCATCAATGACAGGAATGAGAAATTTATCTTTAATGGTGAGTTTGTTGAGAGCGCGGAAGTCAGAAAACATGTGCCGAGAACCTTCTTTCTTAAGGATCATGACCACAAGAGAAGAGTAGGGGCTCGTACTAGGGCGGATAACACCTGCATTGAGCAGTTCTTGAACCATTTTATCAATTTCATTTTTTTGGGAAAGGGGGTGACGATAGGGACAGATATTGGGAGGAAGGCTTCCTGAGACAAGGGGAATGGAATGATCATGAACACCATGCGAAAGAGGGAGTCCCTGGGGAGTGGAAAAAACCACTTGATGTTTAGAGAGGATGGATTGGAGGTCCTACCGCACAGAGGGTGTCTCAGTTGCTTGTATGGCATGGAGTTGGGAAATAATGACAGAATGACCTTTTTTGAGCAGCTTTTCCATGCGATGGAAACTAATGATCTCCGGAGAACCGACAGTGATGCCTTGGAACTTATATTGTTGGCCCTCCTGGTCGAATTGCATGGTTAATTCCTTAAAATCCATGAGAATGGGACCCAAAGTCCTTAGCCATTATGCACCCAACACAATGTCACAACCTCCCATGTCGATAGAAAACACATGAGATTTCAGGTGGTATTCACCAATTTGGAGACGCACATTTTCACAACGCCCTCCACATTTCATGGACCCACCATTCACAATCGTGATTTGGAAATTATTGACTGCACGGATATAGCAATTAGTTTCTTGGGTAATGCGGCGATGAATAAAATTATGGGTGCTTCCACTATCAACAAGAATGATGACCTTCCTATGCTTGATGTAAC
>JZKD02S1576129.1:551792-564874 GCA_000966675.3 Picea glauca
ACATAGTATACATACCCATTGGATGAAGAGGTGGACATAGGTCCACATACGTCTGAGTGTATAATGTCTAATACACCTTTGGCCTTGCTTTCACTGCTTGGAAATGGACTCTTCACGCTCTTGCCTTCTACACATCCCTTGCATATGCCTTCATGGTCCACCTGGATCTTAGGTAGTCATGTCACAATCTTGCTCATGATCAGTAATGCCTTATAGTGTAGATGAGAAAGTCTTCTATGCCATAAATCACATGGGTTTACATTATTGTGAACTAGGGTTGTTTATAAGTGTCCTTTCAATTTGTATAAGCCTCCCTCTTGGAAACCAATCACAATTGCATCATTGAAGGATTTCCCTTTTGGCCACATTAGAACTTCTCCATCAACAAATGAATTATGAAACCCTTCTCTTCTAGAGCTGAAATAGAGAGAAGATTCTTCCTTAACCCAGGTACGAGTAAAACATCTTTTACCTTCATCAATTTCCCAGAATCCAAATTAAAGGAAACTTCTCCTACACCTTTGATAGGATATTGATAATCATCTCCAAGTTTCACTTTATGAGGTGAGTCCTTCTTGATCAAATTTGACAAAGAGTACGGGTATCCCGTCATGTGCTTAGAAGCACCACTATCAATGAGCCAAGTGTCACTTCCATGAGTGATAGTTCCTGAAAGGGATGAGATTAAAAGTTTTGGTTCATTATCACTTTCTCCCTCTAGATCTTTAGATCTTATGGGATCATTCTCTTCTAGAATGAATTTCCATGCTTGGTAGTCATTGGATCCTTCAAGCTTTCCATCTAGCCTGAAACTGGTAGTCATCCTGCCTGGAACAAGTAAACAACGAATAATATTTCAAGATATGGATCTAGACCTTACCAGAGAGTTTTGATGAACCAAGATGAATTTTGTCACGAGAACTATAACAACTGCAACCAAACATCCAGATCTAGGGTTTATGAGGAAACCCTAATTTTTCAATTTTTGGATTTTCGAATTCTGGTCCAGGGAAGTGATGTGCCTTTCTTGGGTGAGTTCCTAGGCGATCTTAGATTCACCAATGTCCTTCAACAAAGGGTAAAACATCACTCTTAGGGTTTATGCATAAACCCTAATTCGACAGCAGCTGCAAAACTAAAAACTAAAACTTGGAGAGGGTGCGTTGAGGCTACCAAGTCTTTATAAGATGTGAGTTGGTCTCTTTTACACCTGTTATGATATCATGTTGATATTTTACATATACAACTAACAGTTACAATTCTTCTTTCATTATTACAATTATTTAGCACATTAATTGCATATATAAGATCGTTGAAAGAGAGACAATCACATAAACAAGATAGACACAAATATTATCCTAGGAAACCCTCTCGGGGAAGAAAACCCAACAAAATTATTCTAAATAGATTCTTCAACCAAGAACAATACCAAGACAAAAAACATATGGTCCTTTTGCTACGTCACCCCTCTCTCCAAAACTTGTGCACCTTTCTCTCTCTTATGCTTGAGTGAGATGAGTGAGTGAATGAGGCATATAGCCTCTCTATTTATACACAAGTGACTTACCCTTTTTAACTGCTAGGGATGACTTGAAAAGTGTATCTTGATTATACTTTACATTAGCCACAATAGGGGCTGACTTGACAATTTGACTTTATTTAACAATAAAGGCCACAATGGGGCTGACTTTATGAATACAATATAATAATATGCTTTTCAGGTTTTTACATGATCAAGTACAATAGGAGAATATCTTCCACAACTACATATTCTTCAACACTTAGCACAGGGGCAGAAAGGGCCACGAAGTATGCCAAGAATCTCTTTCACATGGGTACCCAACCATAAATGCAACAAAAAATTGAAATGTATGTTAATGAGGCTAAAAAAATGTGTGCTTAGACCTCAAAATGCTAAATCAAGGAGGAGTTTCATGACTGGGTTTCTGACACCAACTTTTCTAGGTCCAAAGACATAGGCCTTTAGAGCCATGGAGTTTTACTGGATAGCCAAAACCATAATTTATCTTTCAATGAAGGATACTCAGGTTCATCAAGTCAAGCAAGAGGAAACAATGGATAGGCTTAGGCAACTAGAATTAAAATTCATCACTCTATGCATAGTTGATTTTGGAATCAGTTTCAAAGTCACTAATTGGGGCTCTGACGATGAAAAGGAATATGTTGAGGTAGCAGGCACCTCGGGCTCCCCAAGCACCAACTCCAAGCTGATCATTCTTGAAGAAGATATGGAGGTTGATACCAAAGGAAAGGCCAAGATGCATAAGACCTCCGGTCATGCGAGCCCATCCAAGCCACCTCCGAGTTAGTTATGTGAATTATGTTGTTTTCAAGTTCTTGTTTGTCTTGTTATGTTTCCAATTTAGACATGATATATATATATATAGGCATGTACAAGATCATAACAACTCTCACAGATCATATGGTTGTTAAGGATTAAGGGTTGTATGATGCTTGGTTTACGTTTTGGTAGGAATAAGGTAGTGTTGAATGTAACAATTTTTGTATATTATTAATATATAAGTATTCTAGCCTAAAAAAATTATTATAGATTTTACATAAGTGAAAGAGCCTAAAATATTCAATCCCTAAAAAGCACACTACAAAGGAGAGATATCCCTATGTTCAAATATCTTACATTTTCTTGTTAACCAAATGCCCCAAGCCACAATTAACGGTAATGGTCCATATCCCTTTAAAGTTTCAACTCACACCACTACTTAAGAACTTCTTCTATTGTGTCCCCTGAACTAGGATTTTTATGTTAAAGGGACATGTTAGTCTTTTTTAATATACCCAAGAATAATCAAGAGGCATGCTAACTACAAATCTTATAACAATTTGAACTGTAAACCTAAATTGTCACTCATTCAGACCAAAACCAATCAATCTACTCGTTGAAAGGCAACTTCTATGAAAATTTGTGTAGGTAATACCTTTCCTTTTACTTGTGTTGAACTTTCTACAACTTTCCTTCCACTTGCTTGTGGATCTACTATATTTTTCCATAAACTTAATGGTTATATGTGATTCAACATCATGTTCATGGTTTTGAAAGCTACAAATTTGTTAAGAAAATATCAAATGTAGTTTAATTAAATATCTCAAACAAGTCTTAAAAAAATGATTAGTTATTAATAAAAATTTCAAACAAGTTTGAAAAAGTAAATTAATTATTGCTTGAGTTATGATCAGCCTTCTAAAGCTGTTGAATATAGGGAAAGCTTCCATCCCCAAGTCCTTGGATGCATGTGGTTGAAGCTTCTAAGCAAATGTATATAAATTATATTAACCATCTTTGTCTTTCCATTAGTTTAATTTGAAGATGGAAAGAAGTGTTCCTTTCACTTGGCATTCATCATGCTTCATTTGGCTTAAAAAATTGTTGTCATTGATTATGGACGACGAGATGACTTGGAGAGTTGCTAGAAGCATTGAAGGAAACAATAATCAAAATCAAGATATCATCATCAAAAGGATTCTCGTCAACATTGTTTCTTTTCAAAAATGCACTCCAACGATGCTCTAATGTGCCATGCTCTAATGTTAAAGACGGAAACAAAGATGCTAGTGACAACTCGTTGGTACTTAACGCATTGTGTAAGGTACGACATCTCAACCTTGAGGAGAGGGTCAAAGGAAACGATGACCAAAAGAATCAATTCCTCTACTTTATTGTTACACACAATTCGTTCTACAGAGGTTAAAATTCCAATGATGTGCTTAGTAATCGTGAACATGTTCGATAAATGGTTGTGTTGATTTTCTCCTGAAAATTCTAACCAACAACCCTAACACCATAAACAACACATTGATGCCTTCTATGAAATTCTAACTCATGACATGCAGTTTTTTTTTGGTAAGAATAAGAAGCAGTGACTTCTATACCATTTAATGACTTCTATATCATTTAATTACATAGATAAGTGTTTTACAGTGAGCTTTCACAAGATTAATGGCTCTTTTAATAGAGAGGTATTTATGTTCTAGAAACAATTCCAATACTAGTAGATGTTAGACATATTTGATGTATAATTTGAGTGGGCCTGATAGTTACAACCATGTGTTTCTTCATAGGAGGTTACATGTTTAAATTCAGAAGGGGGTAGGGTATGTACACCTTCATAAACGTTTTTTTAGCCATGGGAATCAGTAACTGGTCAAAGTGATCTAGGCTTAGCTTGGGATCAAATACATTGGCTACCACTATAACCCAAAAGTATATCCAATAACTTGTAAGCCAGATATACCAGAAACTCGTGATTTATCAAGGGTCTACACATCCTAAGGAACCTCTGTGGGGATCTCTATCTGAGGGAGTGTCTACCATTCTAGTCTTATCACAACAGACCTATGTCTCATTGTTATTTGACAAGTGGGGAGAGAGTGAAACTTACCTCCTCACTATTCGATATGTGAACCATCAATGTACACCTTCGTAAACTTAACTAGTTGAATCGTAGCATAGAAGGGGTTCATTGTCTCACAAACAATGAGGTCTTATGCATCAAATTTGTGTCTGACTAGGCTATGATCTTAAAATTATAATTTTTTTAACAATCGTTGGAATATTTATATTAATAAAAAATTTGTAGCCTAGGCATGCAAAGAGATGTTACAAAAAGATAATTCACCATGGAATTACTACTCACAGAATTGCTATATTGTTATGTAATCTTAATTATAATCAAAACATGATTTCTATGAAGACAATGTACCCAATTTATTCTACATAAACATGCTAGAATCCTTGTTGGGGATTTCAAAGAGGATGCCATTTACTTGGTTTGTGTGCATAGATACCAATTTCTTCCGTCCTTGATCCTTTTGATCCCCGCCCCCAATTTTTTTTCCACGGCCATATTGACCCTTTTGTCCACTTCGGTATTTAGCTCATGAAGCACATGAAGCCAGTCAAGTTTCGCAAATTTCTTAGAGAATTATCTTTCTCATTTTAGTATTGTTGCTAACTGAAAATATGAAGGAAGGGTCTCCCCCCCCCTCATATATTGAATGATTAGATGAGAGCCACCTAGGATTGTCAATTCTTTAATATGAAGTGTGATGGCTAGTTTAAGTCTCATTAACAATTTGTAGGCTTATGCTTGATTATTGGTCATCGTTCCTAGATTCCATTTATATGATTGTGCTAGATTCCCTCTAGGGTCATAAATGACCCCACCCATCCTTAAAGTTAGATTATTAGTAATATTAATAATGGTCATTTTTTAAAACAGTTATGTGAAAGAGACATTGTGTAGTACAACACGTAGTTTTTTTTTTTTAGTTTTTTGCGTAGGAAGAAGGGGGAGACCGAACAACAAGCATATTCACACCACAACCAATAAACCAATATATTATGTTAGTAAAAGGTGCTAGCCCCCTCTGACAACTATCATTATAAGTAAATTACATAAATATATTTGTCAATAATATACTTTGTCTTTCACATCATATCAAGTATTTATATTTTAAGTGTTCATCATAACCATATGATTATAGAAAAATATACATTATTTATTTGTACATTAATTAATCTATTAATCATCATCATTAATCTATTAAACACTATTTCATCCAAATTTTCACTTAATAATAACTACATTAAATTTAAAAATGATTTAACTAGATTAAATTTAAAAATGGTAATAAAAATAAAAATAAAAAAATTAAAGTTTTATCATTCATGTACTCATTTAGCTTACATTTATTTAGTAATGACATTTATATTAATCTATTGGACAAATTAAGAAAAGCCTTACAAATTTGAAACTCTTAAGAGATGTGTATGAAATTAATATGAAGAATGATAATGTTATGAAATTAATATGAAGGATGATAATTTATATTTTAAAAGAGTAATAATTTAATTTTTGAATTACAATTTACTTATTAATTTTATTTAATGTTACTAAATATTAATTTCATTATAATTTTTTCCTATATAAAATTTGTTGAATATAATTATTAATTATATTGAATATTGTTAATGTAATATTTAAGTAAATTATTATATGGTGTTTAACAAATTCTAGTTTTTACTTCATGTATGAGAGTGGATAAAACTTATTTATAATTCATAAATATAATTATAACATTGATTTTTTCTTCTTATATTGTATGTGAATAAATAACATATTTCTACTTTTGTTAAATGTACTTTTATCACCTTGGTAATGTACAACTGATTTAGATAAGTGTGAATAAATAACATATTTCTACTTTTGTTAAATGTACTTTTATCACCTTGGTAATGTACAACTGATTTAGATAAGTGTTGAACAACCTAACTATCACAACAATTAAAGCCTTTCACTTGTCTCTTATTTATGGAACATAGATCCTTCACACTTTAGCAACATCTCATGCTTTGCTATTGTTGCAATGATATTGAACACTAAATTAATGATATTGAGCACTAAATTGTAGGCTTAAAAAAACACACAACATGGTAAAAGTACAAGTCAATGAACATAAATATGCCAAGTGATAAATTTGCAAACGTGGCTACTCCCAAGTCTCATGGCATGAAGTAGAGATTTTGTACTATGTCAACAAAATTAGGTCATGACTCGTGCTACCTTACATGCCTTGGACATCGCACACACCCATGAATATCTACAACATGGCAGACACCCATGAATATATACCTTACATGAATATCTACCAAGGCTCTACATACACGATTACCGATGAGATTTTAATGCTTGGCCCAATTGAAATGAAGTTCTTCAATGTTTTTGGGTTATCTCAATAGAAAGTAGTTATAATTAGTATTCCTCTCTAATTTTAGTGTTATAGCCTCTTACAATGGATTCTTTAACCACCATAAGATCATAAAAAATAACAAAACAGACAATAGATTCTCAGTAGCAAGGGTAATAAGGCTTTGTATTATGTACAAGGGCTCTCAAATTTTTTGTTAAACATATTAAAATCAAGCAGGCCAGAGGATGTAAGCAGGTAATATCGTTTGGCATCAAACATGTCAAAGAGTCTCCTTCGATCAAGCTATGAGTTACACAACTCTTGTCTTCACATTAATATATGCATTCATAATAATATGTAAAATGGCAGTCTATATGGCCTTGGTGACTATGGTATTTGGGCTTGTTATTTCAAACAACAACGACCTATTATTTCATATTTTTTTTTTTTTGGTGTGCTTAGGATCAAACAACAATGAAGGGGATCCTATTTCTTGGGTTGTGGAGGTTATAGGAAAGAGAACTGGTGCGCTTATGACTGGAGGAACGTCTCATACACAATCGGTTGATTACTTAATAAACATTTGAGTTTTCTATCACTCTTTATGATGTTAATTCTATTGTGTAAACGGTTTTATATGAATATTGTGTGCTTGTTGTTTTGATTGATTTATTGCATTCATGGGTTTTTATTATGTTGTTAATTGCATGAGTTATTTGGCATGTAGATTTTTAAATGGTATCAAAGTATGCTAAGTTGTTTTATTTTAGTAATTAGCCCTAACTTGGAGGATGTACCATTACAACCTTGGCTTACCCTGTCGATTTAACTAACATAACACGTGAGTGCCCTCATCTTACATTTTTGGGAAATTCCAAATGTTAGCATTATAAGTCACACCTAGACTGATGTAGGATTTAATGATTAAAATAAGTTTATGCTTGAGTGGATTAGCAAGAAATAGAAAAATAGAGAGGGCAGTTAGAGAGGACAGTACACTGTCTACAAAGGCGTTTCATTGGGCATGATGTCATAAAATCTTGCAGATCAAAGACATCAAGCTGCCTACCAGACAAAGGCTTATGCAATGGTGGGTAGAAGAATGGAGAGAAAAACATAAAACATCATGTTCACAAAACAAAGATCTTCTTAAAAAAACAATAATTAACAGAAAATCACTGCAAATCCTTTACAGCTCATAAATCTTCTAATCATAAACAACTATGATATTCTGCAATTTTTTTCGAGTGAAATGAAAGAGAAATGAAAACAAAGTAAACATATTGATAGGACCACTCTAATGAATCCTCAATGACAGAAATGCAGTAACAATAACATGCCCTCGGGCTTATAGTCATGCACACACATATTTCCTCTTGCCAACAAAAACCCTCTGTGGTCGCAAAAACCCTCTCTTGTCTCTCCACCGAACCCTTTATTGGTCCTTTATCCCCAAATTTATAAAACCCCTTTATCCCCAAATTTATAAAACCTATTACATTCTAAGCTCCAGATTCGAGCCTTATCTCCTTTTTATAAAAATAGTAAATTGTTACAAAGATGATGACTCATACCAACTGGTCTCTAACTTTTAGGAAGAGGTTAAAAAAAGTAGTGACGGGTGTAACTCATCTCCTACTTTTTAGGATTCAGTTTTTACCAGGATTCCTTTAGCCATCCAGAAGATAGACAACACATGTAACTCATCTCCTACTTTTAGGATTCAGTTTTTACTAGGATTCCTTTAGCCATCCGAAAGATAGTTTTTACTAGGATTCCTTTAGCCATCAGAAAGATAGACAACACATGTAGATGAGGATGTCGATTCATCCATGTGAGAGCCAAAATTTTATGTATAAGTTGAGCTTGAGCAAAATCGGGAACTTCTGTAGCGTCCCTAGTTCAATTCTGGCCCCTGGTGCTGCAAAACCTCCACCTACAACACTTTCGTAGCATAGGCTCGCTGCCAAAGTTCTGTTCTTGCCTGCAACAATGCATTTGGTAAATAATGAAGTGACATATGAAGGACACTACCATAATGTTCTAAAATTTCCTGTGCAATAGTAATCCCAACCACAAAATTCCCTGCAATATTGTCCTGAGCTCTATCTTCCAAAGAGAGTTCTGACTCAATTGGAGCCAGAGAATGTGTTTGAGTCTGATACTAGATTGTTCTAATGCTTTTGGATTCTATTCAGGTCCTCTTCTCGGAAATGCATTAAATTGACCTTGGCTTAGTAAAAAGCATCCTGCAATTCCTGTAGGAGGCCTTTCATATGTTCCTCTTACACTAGTATTATTATCAAGTACATGATTCTTTGCTAAACATTTAGAATACAAACTATAATTGGGAGGAAGACAAATTGTCTCTTCAGGCAAAGGTGGAAGAAGCTCATTCAGTAAAGTCACAATTTCATGCCTCTGGTCAGTAGGTCTGTCCAGAGCAAGGGAACCTGACATGCTTGGCACCAGGCTAGAACCAGAGAGAACATCTCTAACAATGCTGCTTATATTGAGATGAAGAAGCATCTTAGCAGCTAAAGCAGATCCACCAACAAATTTAGATAGAATCCTAATCAAACCTGGTATTTAGCTGCTTATATGTCGATGTACTAAGAGATGCCTGGCCACTTCCTGAAGTACCAACATATATAAGTCTTGATGCTTGTGTAACCAAGCCATGATTACAGAGTTCATATAATTTCTCGGAAGAAGAGGCAAAAGATTCTACAATTCGAGTCAAACAAACAGATGCATGTTCTACCACCTTTGAATCATGAAATTGAAGAAGATTTGTCAATATTGGCACAATATCCATTACAAAATCCGTTGCATCAGATGGAAGCTTCTTGCAAATGTTTGCAGCAATGGACATTGCTACCTTCTGGACACCGCTGGAGAAAAAATCCAGATAAGATAGCACTGCCATTAGAGCACCAACACGAAGGCATGCAATGGGGTTCTCATGAGATATCTTCTCAAGTGCTTCTAACGATTTCTCTGCCAAATCCATATACTCAATAGTCAGCAACCGATCGCAGAAAGAAGGAACGACACCATAGTGCATGACCTAGACACAGGCCTGGGGAAGAACACCACAAAGATGAGTTAAAGCTTTGGCAGCCAGAAGCATTATTTTTGGATTGCTCTCGTGGTTAAGTAATGTCACTAGCACTGGCACAAATGAATCCACTGAGAAACTGCTCAAAGAATCTATTATATAATTTCCAGCAGGTCGGATATATAACTTGAATGCTTAATTCGATCCCTGGGTGAAAATAAACTTTCAAGGTATGAACAGAGCTCTTTATGTATAGCTGCCAGTTGATTATCAATGGCAAAATCTCCATCCGCATAGTGTTAGATTCTCTGCTCGGCGCTCTGCGTATTGACACTTCTTATTTGGTTCGAGCTTTCTCCTTGGTTCATTTGATAAGTGGTCTCGTCTTTTGCTGTGGACTTGGCACCTTGTAAAAACACTGTCGATGCTCGGATATAGGCACTCTCCCATTGCTCGAACTCGGCGTTTGTCAACTGGAACACTTTGCCATGGTGATCAACGCTTGAATACTTGCTCTTGGTGCCATCGATAGGCGTTGAATGCTGCCATCGATACCTTTGAGCGCTTTGCACAGATGGGGGATTTAGCATTTGTGTATATGTGATATATTCGACGAGTGCGAAAAGGTTTTGGATTGTTTAGATACACCGGTGCTTCTAAGTCATGTTGATGCTTAGTGCAAATGAAACGCCCCTTGTGACTTGTTACTCAGTCCTGGGCGCTTGTTTTTGAACTTGGAGATTGGGCCTCGGGCCCAATTTTTTTTATAAACAAAATTTTAAACCGTGTTATTCCCGAGAGCATTTAGAACCTTTTAAACACCAAATGTTTGTCCATAATTTTTTTATATTTTTCCAAAAAACACCCTAAGATCTAGACACAAAAGAAACCCAAGATCTAGACATTGATGAACAGTGTTCGTGTTCACATGAACACAATTAAACACTAAACAGTCTTCGTGTTCACATGAACACAATTAAACACTAAAATTTTGCCTATAATTTTTTTATATTTTTCGAGAAGTGTTAGGGATCTAACGTCTCACATAGATAGAATAATATATTTCCATGTAATAAAGGTCAATATTAATAAGGCTTAGCAATAAGGAAGAATAAGTCAAATGTAAGAAGATCTAATAGAAGCTTCCGCTTCTAGAATGATCTTCCTCTAGATGGTTCTTTTGATAGACATATTTAATATAAACAAGAGTTGAGGATATGAGAAATTTTGTCTTGGATATTATTGTAATAGAGCTATGCTCTGCTGGAGGTTGCCCCCTCGAAGAGACAAGTGAACATTGATTTCAGTAATCAAAGTGTTGTTTATGATATTATTCTGACATCATTTTGGTATTATTGTGGTGTTTTTTTGGTTATATTGTTGTTCATCTGCCATTTCTAGCTATTTGTTTCTGTTTTGCATATTTTTTATATCTAGAATATTACAAGTGGTATCAGAGCACCTTCCTTGGCAGAAAATTGTGGGTTAATTTTTTTCAAGGTAGAGACGTATTCCGACGTCTTTAAGCTACAGATATATGTCATTACATGCATAAACCCGCGGTCGGGGATTCATACACGCATGAAATACAAGTGGTACTTAAGCACACATATATTGGCCACCCTTGTAACCCCTGTTGGTACCCCTTTGAGTGTTAGCGCATCAGACAACACCTATATATGGATCGACCTAGATCTCCTGAATCCCTCCATAGATAAATTAATCGATCATGTGATTGTTATAGTGCCACCGAAAACAACACTCGGGAAGATACTCTCTAGTACCTGGGTAGTCAGGTAGTACGGCTAAGGGCACGATCTAGCCTCCTTAGTTGGTGCCCTGATATATTGGGTCGAGTACTACTGTTGGACCCCGCACATACATCAGAGAGCTATAGCACAGGGCAAACCCTTGTCTGTAAAACCCTTGAATACCTAACCCTTGGGACGGAAACAAAAATAGAACAAACAAGACCTATTGTGGTGCAACTGTGTCTCTTGCATTCGAGTTGTGAAATTACTACACATTTCTTCCTGTTAAGAATTTGAGAATTTCATCACTACAATACTCTTTAGATCAGAGTATAACTCTGCAGGAGTTAAAAAAAAAGTATGGATTTTGTTGGCACCATTATTTGAGACCTATTTCGTTGGATTTCTCTCTTCGCCCTTATCACAGTCATACCTATCATTTTTCAGCAATTTTTTTTTCTTGTGGACTTGACCCCCTTCCAACACCCTTATTTGGGCTTTACCCCATTGGATTCCACTTGTCGCCCTGATCTTTGTGATACACTTCACCCATAACCCATTTTCTGTGTGGTCCCACCCGCCCCTTTTCGTGTTCCCTCGTCATCATGGCCCATATCCGTAGCCAAGACTTGGAAGCTCACTTCACTACCTTGCACTCTAATTTCACAAAAACCCAACAAGAAGTGTGACAGCTCAGTGCCAACATTGCCACCATCAATCAAAAGATGCATTACTCCATCGCCGCCTTAATCGCGGAACTCAAACAAGGGCTCAAACAAGACATTACTACCCAACTTGAATCTGTTACTACAATGATCTGTGCCAAGCTACATATCCCTGAAGATCTTCCCTTATCTGACCCACCTTTTCATACCGAAGGTGAAACATCCTCTCATTCCCAGAATTTTCAGCCCCATCACTTTCAGTGTGACCTACGCCTTCCGCGTGTGAATGTGACCAAATTTGATGGATTGGATCCCACTGGCTGGGTAACTCAAATGGAACATTATTCCTTTTTGTATAGAATTACAGATGAAACATCCTCTCCATCTAGATCAAGAACGCTGGCAATGGTGCAATGGAGAAAAAATGCCCACCAAGGGTATGTGGCTTGGACACACTTTGTGGCATAGATTTATGAACACTTTGACACTGACACCAACCATTTAGGCTGTTTGATAAAGTTGAAACAATCTGGCACCATGGAAGACTTTATAGTTTCTTTTGGGAGACTGGATTTTCGTACAGAGGGCATGTCTGATGCTTTTTTCCGAGAATTTTTTATTAGTGGCCTCAAGGATGAAATTCGTTCTCATGTCCGCATGGCTCAGCCTCAGATTTGGTTGGACGGTACTAAAAGAGATAAGGAAGCACAACAGGTTATCTCTTCTCAAAATAGAAAACCCTCCTTTATTCCTCGCACTAAACCAATAACTCCCACTCCTCCTTCTACTCCACTAAAGATCCAGAAATTGACCAAGGCCGAAATGGTTGAACGCCAACTCAAAGGCTTTTGTTATAATTCCGATGACAAATATTTT
>JZKD02S1576129.1:580307-600940 GCA_000966675.3 Picea glauca
GGAGAGGACTTTCTGTATTTGTTTGAGTTATCTCTTGGCATTGTATTGGCTATCTATAATAAGGAAGTTTTGTTGGGTTTTCTCCCCCATGAGGGTTTCCCAGGATAAATGATCTATCTCTTGTGATTGTGTATTTCTCATTGATCCTATCTTATGCTATTGTTATCTATTGAAATGCAAAGAACTCTAATAATAGCTTAAACCGAAACATGGTATCAGAGCTAAGCCAAAGAGAGCATCTTTCACAAGAGAAAGTGAAAAACGTCACTGTTGTCGTACATGCAAATTAGGGCTTTTTGTTGGTGAAGTATTTGAGCCTTAAAACCATCTAGAAAAGCACACCCTTCCTCAAGGATCACTTTGGTATCCTCAACACAACTTTTCAGTTGCTAGATCTCCCGGAAAGTGAAACCTTAGTTTTCACAAAGTACTAGAAAACCAGAAGTACCAAAAGTACTAGAGTACCAGAAGTACCAAAAAACCAGAAGCACCAGTGTAGAAATCCACTGGTCAAGATTGAGGGGGATAAAAATTGGATTTTCAGAAATCTCACTGCACTAGCTTACTCGCCTCAGCTCAGCGCATCTATCCCCTAGACCAGAATTTCAAAATTTGAAGTTTGAAAAATTAGGGTTTCCTCATTAAACCCTAAGTTGCAGTTGCAATATCAATTGCAGTTGTAGTATCAGTTGCAGTTGCAACCGTAGTACCAGTTGCAGTCACCCTTGAAGAGTTGGTGATCATTACCGCTGCTACCAAATGGTGCCTCTACCTGCAAATGCCGTCAGAGGTATGTACTCACACATGTTTAAACGGTTAAGATTTAAAGGGTAATTGCAGGAGAAGGGATCTCTTGCCATAGATCCAAAAGGATCTCAAAATCCAACACATTTAGAGGAATGATGCAACCCAGGTGTGATTATTCTGATATGCATCTATTTGTTGTGACATTATTTTGATCAGTGTTGCATGTTGTAGCTATGACCATGATTCTAACCTTTGATCAAAATCTGAGTCAAGATATTAGATGGATTAAAAGTTGAGATCATAGAGCTTATCCTCTTACCCAACCTTTCGTCAGAGATAGTGTATTGTCTTAGTACAGAAGACAGGTTGAAGAAAACACTCGTCATCTTGAGTGAAGGAGACTTCGAAGAAAAACAAGCACACTCATTCTTGAGGACAAGGCTCTAGGTTTGATTAATCAAGTTGATAAGATTCAAAGGTACACATGACAAATTGATGACTACCCCTTTACAAGTAAATACTATAGTTGAGATAGCAGTCTTTGTAAAGTATTTTACTTGGTAGCATATAGAGGTAAATACTTAATGTAATCATTTCCCTGATACAACTAACACCTCCTCTAGGAGAAACCTCGTGTGTTAGTTCCAGGTTTCCATGGAGGAATGTTCGATCACAACACTATAAGAGTGTTGACCTCATTTCGTAGAGTATCTCTTACTTTTGATCGTTGCTTCAGGAGCTACTGTGATGATTATTCGTGCTATTGCTTTATCTATGATTATCAAAAAGATATTATTCTTGCTTGTTGTTTTGTTGACCTTGTTCCAGGTCACAGGTGAAAACCCTAAGGAAGCTATAGTGAAGGTTGCAGAAGGCAACATATTAAATGAGACATGAAGCAGACTATGTACATGACCATATACACTCATGTACCAAAGAAGATGACGAATAAGCTATCTCTTGAGATTCATAATATCTCATATGAAGATTGACTGAAAGGAGTAGAAGGCTCCAAAAATGACTGAACATTAGAACGGGAAGCAGACCTCATTTGAAGCCTGACTCAGTCTTTCATATTTAGACTTGGTATGCAACACTAAGTATACCCTGTAAGAGATCAACAGGGATGCAACACTAAGTATACCCTGTAAGAAATCAAGAAGATGTCAGCTTGAAGAAGTATATGAAGAGGAACCCGTAGCTCTCAGAGTTGCAGAATCAGTGAGGGAGGTTCCCATAGTTGCAGAACCAGTGAGGGAAGTCGTAACTTCCCCTGATGCAGAAATTCTAGAAGATCATAACATAGTAGAATTTCAAGAACCTCCTCAGATGACGATTTCCCATAAGAGAAAGCATGCTTGGGCTAGGGAGCTTATTCAAGATGGAGAGAAGTATGGTGTTCCTGAAGGAACCACAAGACAGGTAAAGAGACCTAAGACATTCTCCAACTATATGGCTTTGATGTCTGATCTCCTAGAAAAGGAGCCTACCTGCTTTGAAGAAGCCATTCAGAAGAAAGAATGAGTAGATGCCATGACAGAAGAATACCAATCCATAATAAAGAACGATGTATGGGAAATAGTTCCCAGACCGAACAACAAGGATGTGGTATCTTCTAAATGGCTCTTCAAAATAAAACATGCTGCTGATGGACGTATTGAGAAGTATAAAGCAAGATTTGTCGCTCGTGGCTTTTCTCAAAAGGAAGACATTGACTATGAAGAGACATTCGCTCTTGTAGGCAGATACAATTCGATCAGAACCATCATAGCCCCTGCAACTAAGATGAAGTGAAAGTTACACCAGATGGACGTAAAGACAACTTTCCTAAATGGTGTCATTGAAGAAGAAGTGTATATAGAGAAACCTCAAGGATTTGAAGTTGAAGACAGAAAGTCTCATGTCTGTAAGTGGAAGAAGGCTCTGTACGGATTGAAGCAAGATCCTAGAGCTTGGTATGGCAGGATAGATAGTTTTGTGACGAGCTTGAGCTTTACCAAGAGTAAAGAAGATTCTAACCTCTACTTCAAGGTTATGAACGATGAGCCAGTGATATTGTTGGTGTATGTGGATGACTTATTTTTAACTGGAGAATAAAATCTGATCACCGAATGTAAGAAGAAGCTCGCTTTAGAATTTGAGATGAAAGACCTTAGCCTAATGCATTATTTCTTAGGTCTTGAGGTATGGTAGAGTCCAGAGAGGATCTTCCTTAACCAAGGGAAGTATGCAGCCGAAATCCTGAAGAGATTCGACATGTTGGAGTGCAAGTCCATGAATACACCCATGGAAACAAAGCTGAAGCTATTGGTCGAAACTTTGTCAGAATTGATTGATGCCAAGATGTATAGACAGATCATTGGATCGTTGATGTACCTAACGAACACCAGACCAGATATCTGTTTTGTCATGAACACTTTGAGTCAATTTCTGGCAGAACCCAGACATGTTCACCTAATTGCTGCAAAACATGTGATGAGGTACCTTAAAGGTACATTAGATTGTGGTCTCAGTTATGATGGAGATCATGATTTCACATTGAGTGGGTACACTGATTCAGATTGGGCTGGAAGTGTCTCTGACAGGAAGAGCACTTCAAGATGTTGTTTCAGTTTGGGATCAACCATGATCTCATGGCAGAGTAGGAAGCAATCCAACATTTCTCTTAGTACAACGGAAGCAGAATACATTGTTGCATGTTTTGCCAGCTGCGAAGCTATATGGCTTCGAAAGTTGTTGACTGGTCTATTTGACCTAGAGATGTAAGCAACCACGATCCTATGTGACAACCATAGCTGCATAAAGATGACATAGAATCCTTTATTTCATGACAAGTCGAAGCACATAGAGATCCGATATCATTACATCCGTGACATGGTGCAGAGAGGAGCCATAAAACTCCAATGTGTTAGCATGGATGAATAGGTCGCTGATGTGTTGACCAAGCCTCTATCTCGTGTAAAGTTTGAACACTTTTGAGATAAGCTTGGTATAGTCTGAAAGGACCTTTCTCGAAAGGGGGAGTAGTGTTGTGATGAGATATATCTAGTACTGTGCTTCCAGCCTCACCGCTGTGACGTAAATCCAGTCTAGTTGTTGTGATGAGATGTGCCTAGTACTATGCTTCCAGCTTAACTGTTGTGACGTAAAGCAAGTCTAGTTGTTGTGATGAGATGTGTCTAGTACTGTGCTTATAGCTTAACTGTTGTGACATAAAGCAAGTCTAGTTGTTATGATGAGATATGCCTAGTAATATGCTTCCAGCCTAACCGCTGTGACGTAAAGTAAGTTTAGTTTTTGTGTTGAGATATGTCTAGCACTGTGCTTTCATCTTAATTGCCGTGACGTAAAGCCAGTCTAGTACCTTGCTTCCAGCCTTATAGTTGTGACGAAAAGCAAGTTGAGTATTGTGCTTCGAGCGTTATTGCTGTGACGAAAAGCAAGACAAGTACTGTGCTTCCAGCTTGATAGTTGTGACATAAAGCCAGTCCAGTATTACGCTTCCAGTTTGATTGTTGTGATGAAAAGCAAGATGAGTACTGTGCTTCCAACTTGATAGCTGTGACATAAAGCCAGTCCAGTATTATGCTTCTAGCTTGATTGCTGTGACGAAAAGCAAGACGAGTACTATGCTTCCAGCTTGATCGCTGTGACGTAAAGACAATCCAGTATTGTGATGATGAGCCAGCCTCGTGTTGTGATGATGTGACCAACCTCGTGTTGTGATGATGATGTATTAGTTTTATACTAATCCATATTGATGCAGATGATGATTTCATTCCTCTGAGAATGATGATGCTGCCAATGAGAAAACTTTCGATGATTTATAGATACGCTAGTCAGTGTTCCAAGATGATATTGATGATGTTGTCCCTCTCACCCACCTAATGTTGTTGATGATGTTGTCCTCTCTCTTGCCTGGTGTTGTTATAGAATACCCTTCTTGTTAAGGGGGAGTGTTGAAATAATGTAACTGCAAAGTGTATTCTAATTATTATTGATGTATTATTCATTAGATCAATCCCCATTTTAGATTGATCATGTCGACTATTGTAAAAGACCAAATCCCCTTTTGCGGATTGGTCAAAATATAATTGTAATAGGAAGAATAAGAAGTCGGCCCCAAAATATATTAAAGAGGCCCCAAAATATATTAAAGATGGTTATAACCACCTAGATTGAGAAGTCAGCCCTGCCAATGAAGAGACACTTCCACACGTGTCAGAATTGTATAAATAAGGAGGCTAGCGCCTCTCTTAGACACACATTCACTTGTTCATTTGAGGAGCAAGTTTCGAAGCTGCAGTTGGAGAGAGAGAGAGAGAGAGAGAGAGAGAGAGACATTCTTAGGAGGGGACTTTCTGTATTTGTTTGAGTTATCTATTGGCATTGTATTGACTATCTATAATAAGAAAGTTTTGTTGGGTTTTCTCCCCCATGAGGGTTTCCCAGGATAAATGATGTGTCTCTTGTGATTGTGTATTTCTCAGTGATCCTATCTTATGCTATTGTTATCTATTGAAATGCAAAGAACTCTAATAATAGCTTAAACCTTAACATGATTTGGGGGTTAATTTTAAAGTTTGTTTGAGAAACCATTTGATCCTTTAAGCCCATGCTTGAAAAAAGTTGTAATTTTGACCTGGTTACAAAAAATGGTGCTACCGGTAGCACCACTTTTTGATTTGGGGGTTAATTTTCATGTTTTTTATGCAAAAATATGGGTCTTAAGGGCTAGAGTTCTCGTTTTGAGGTCACAGTTCTCATTAAGTTGGTAACTATGTTTTTAGGAATAAGAGCAAGAAAAGTATAGTTTACAACGCCAACAATATATCCTTCCCTCCTAGGTTCCTCTACCATATCTACCAAATCAGTTCCCAACAGGTCAAAAAAACCCAAGAAAAATTCCACTGTCCATCCATCAGTTCCTTGACTTTCATATTTTGCAAAGCTCTTAAGAACATCTTCAACCTCCTTTAGAGATATTGTCTTCCCAACCAATCGACCCTCTTCCTCATTGAAGAACTTCGGGTACTTCTTCACCACCTTAAGTTGTGTCGAAAGATTATCCCTTCCATGATTATCAAATAAATTTGAGAAATATCTAACATCTTCACTTTTCAAATCCTCAGACGAACTAATCCAACAATCCTCCTCATTTTTTAAGTCCCATATAGCATTATGTTGTCATCAAAAGTTTGAATAACCATGATTTTTTTTGGTATTATTATCCCCCTTATGCAACCAAATATCCCTGCTCTTTATCCTCCGGGTTTCTTCTTCAACTTTCAAAATCTCCATCTTTCTTGTCTTTAAAGTGGCAAGTCTGTGTAACTCAGCAGAAGAGAACACCCCATCATAGTTTCCGACATATATGTCATCAATTTCATCCTCAATACTAATAAGTTCCCCAAGAAGATATTTCTTTTTGTATTGTTCCTAACTGATAACTTTCTTTTTTAAGGCAGAAAGTTTTTTAACGAATCTAGACATTGTCGATTCCTCCCATTCATAAACATCCTCTTTCCAATGATTATGGACATTCCAAGAAGTCCTTATCACCCATCCAAACTTCATTAAATTTGAAAGGGAACCAACAAGGAGAGGAATCCACCTCAAATTGGAAACAAACTGGGAAATGATTTGAAATGGCTGAGCTGACCACCCATGATCTAAGTCTCTCTAAACAAAGAGCCAATTGTTCAACAACTGAAAACATGTCCAACCTTTTACCAATACCATTTGATTCCCTTCTGCCATTCCTCTAGGTGAGAGAGAGTTTTCCAGGAACCATATCCAAAATCCGATGGTCATCCAACATCTTACAAAAGTACTTTGCCATATCATCGAGTATTTCCCTATCACCCCAATTCTCATTAAATCCCAGAGTAAAATTCAGATCACCACAAAGAATAATCCCATGATCCTCAAGAAAACCACTGGATTGGATTTTATCCCAAAAATCCCTCCTCCCCGAGAAAGGAGCATAACAATTTATTAATTTTATCTTGTTCACCTAACCTCTAAATCGACCTTTGAGGAGAAGACCTACACAACACTTAAAAGCTTTCAAATCAACTTTCAAGGGATTCCAAGCTTCCCCAAGACCATCGGACATCCCATTTGTGCTGATAGCACTAACTTCCCATCTAGGGAAAATCTTCAAAATGATTTCACATGTCTTGAAATCCTCACACATTGTCTATTGGAAAAAAACCAAATCCAGATGAAGATTTTAAAAAGGACACTTCAGGGCCAATAATTTAGGAGCACCCCCTACTCCCCATATATTGTAAGAGACCAAAATCATTTCCTCTTGTCACAGGAGGGCATGCAATCTCTAAGGGCCCTCAAAGAATTAACAACATGGGAATAACCAGAAGAAACCATTCCTAATCGAGAGGAAAGAGGAGAATAACCCTTTTCCCCATTCAAACTCTCCGGATGAAGCTGACCATCTTTTATCACTCCAATACCTTTTTTCTTCTTTCGAATGGTGACATTTTGACATCTAATGGAGTTAATAGGAACTACCCCTTCCTTCAGGGTTTTCCTGTTAGAGAAAACAGTAAGTGGTTGGCCTTCCATAACAATAGGGACCTCCCCCTTCGAAACAACAATGACCACCCGAGAAGGATCTAGAGTTGGATGAAAATCCGATAAGCACATCTCTTCCAACTCCGAATCCACAACAGGGGAAATCCTGTTGCCGGGAGGGGAGAAATCCCCTCCTGCACACCACCATCCAAATTGACCAAACACGAAACCTCTGGGTGGAAAGGAGAAGGTCTAGAGATAACAACATCAACCCTCGAAATAGGAGAAATAGGTCCCCCCCTAAGCCCCACTCCCAAGGGAAAACAAGAAGTAGGGATAGCAGAACCATGAACCCCTAACTCCAATGAAGCCTTCTTAATTGGAACCAGACCATTCGCAGCAAAATCATAAACAAAATCTTCCAACTGATCCAACTCATTCTGTGATAACAGATATGAAAACACATGAAACAGATCTTGTAACATACCTTTAAAGTCTTTGGAAGCAGAAACATACTTTCCCGTCGACATGGCACCAGACACCTCATCCCTAGGAACCTCTAGAACAAGGATATTTGAGCTTTCCAGATCTTATAAAAACCCAATCCCCATAGAAGGTCGAGATGCAAGATCCTTATGAAATTCACCATAGGGGTTTTCAACAGATACCCCCAATAAAGGATGAACTGACTGTCTTTTAACAAAACCCTCCAACAATGTATCCTCCAAACCCACACCAGAGCACAAATCCTTCAAGTGACCCGTCTTCCGACAAAAATGACACCTAAAAGAGATACCCATATAATCCAAAGGTTGCACAAAATAGAAATCGCCTTAATCAATAGTAATTTCCTCTGGCAGACCACCTGCAACTTGGACCTCCACCAAGACCCATGCCATATTTTGATCAAGGGAAAAAAGACCCTCTTCATCCACATCCACATCGACAAATTTCCCAACGATGTTTTCCAGCTTGATCAGAATATCCTTTGACCACAAAGGGATAGGGAAGCCCATAAGCAACATACAAAGGTGTCGCTTCGAAATGGGTTCCCTCAAAGGATTAAAGGCTAGGTGCCAGTGCTGAAAAACGAGAGAGCCCTTGCCGTAAATCCATGTCTTATCCAAGACTTCAGGAACATCCTCCTCCCTAAGGAATTGAAAAACACACCCAACCCTTCATTAGGTTATAAAAACGAAGGCAATAACCCAGAAAGGGTTTCCAAATATTGTTTAACCACCTGATGACTTCAACTCTCTTCAGTGCAAAATACTCAAACCTACCCACCAAAGCTCAAGAAGATAAAATCTCCATGTTATCAATCCCGACCTCTTTACCCAGAGTCATCGAGAACACTTTCGATTGTACCTTGAAGGCCTTAAGAGCCCTCTTCCTCCTGACTTTAGCATTTCTTTGATCCTCAGATAAAATTGAATTACCAACTACCGCCTGAACCCCAACCTCATCCTAACAACCCCGCAATCCTTCATCTCCAACCGACACAACACTAACCTTTGCTTCCTCCCTTACCCCAGAACCTAAAAAATCAGTCGCCGAACCAGAGGTAGGGTATTGCTACGCTTGAGAGAAGGAAGGAGAAACCTTATCCCGCCCAGTGTCCATAAACTTTTGTCCCACGTGCCCACTAGGAGACGCCAAGTAGGCATCTTTCTCCCTCCGCCACCTCATAGATCCGAAAATGGTTTCCCTTCTCTTGCCTCGATCATACATCCATWRTGATGCCGCCATCTCATMAGTATGCCCCAAACCGAGAATAAAACCCTCTTCACAAAATGAGAGTGAAATCCCCTTWTAAAGAAAATTTGAATTTTGCATATTAAGTCTACCAAGGYGGGCCCCAATACCTACTCGACAGTATAGGTGTGGACTCGGAATAGGATGGATTTCRTATGATYGCTGGTGAACTTGACCAAGTCTAAATTGACTCGAACTTTTAAAAATACTACTAAAAARCAGTATTTCTTTTGTAAAATAYCTTTGTGATATTTCTTAAAATCCTTTGTAAAATGTSATATTTCTTAAAATCCTTTRTAAAATATCTTTRATAAAGACCAAAATCATATGAATTTMCTCACACAACTAAAAAAMCATTATTTCTTTTGTAAAATACCTTTGRAAAAATARAAATCATATTGATTTCCATGCATAACTATAAAGTRTAAAGTGGTGGTAATCATCCTACCTAARTTAGGATCCAAACCTTAACCTTAAGTCACACTCAAAACTTAATTTAATTAGGATCCAAACCTTAACCTTAAATCRSACTCAAAACTTAATTTAATTTACAAACAAGCTTATTTCATTATAAATGAACGGTAAATGAATTACAACCGGCCCACTTMACCTTCCAACACAAACGTGTTTCACAACTTCCATTTGAAATTTAATGGAAAACATCTGAATAAAGCTTATAGCATCTCTTACTATCTGAACAAATACAGATAATTGCATACTTGTTTTTCTGATTCATCTTACAGGTAAGAAAATAAATGAAATAATWTATTACAGATACGAAAATAAATGAAATAATMTATAATTCCAATAATTTTTCAGAATTTGGCCACTACTTATATTGKCACTAACCACAAATAATATATAAAATTGTGTATCAGTCAAAGCATATGGAGCCTGCTTACCTGCTTATCATTGGCACTAACCACAAATAATATATAGCTTTTCCAAAATTGTGTGTACTAGTCAAAGCATATGGAGTCAACAATAAATACCTGTATTACTGGAAGGGAAAAAAACRACAYAGTAAGGAGAATGAATCAAGTGCAATTATTTGTGATTTTTCAGAACATAGTAAGGAGAATGAATCAAGTGCAATTATTTSTGATTTTTCAGAATTTGGCCACTGCTTATATTSGCAGTGGCCACAAATAATATATAAAATTGTGTATCAGTCAAAGCATATGGAGCCTGCTTATCATGGGCACTAACCACAAATAATATATAGCTTTTCCAAAATTGTGTGTACCAGTCAAAGCATATGGAGTCAACAATAAATACCTGTATTACTGGAAGGGAAAAACAACATAGTAAAGGGAATGAATCAAGTGCAATTATTTGTGAGAAGCAAAACCAGAATACATGTCTTTGAATACCGTTTGTGTGGCACTGAATGATGCATAGCAAATGTTTTTTGAAATGTTACAGTGAAAAAAGTTTACTTTGAACGTTGAGACAAAAGCAGTAACCAGGTTAATTCCTAGAAATTTCCAAGAAATATTTTCGGGCATACTTTTGCACATTGCTTTCAACAAACTCGTCTGTGTCATTGCTGTTCCCAGTTACAAAGGAACTTCCAATATCCCCAATTCTAGTATTTGATCTGTATGTAAGGCGGATCAAAGGAGATGCAACTTACCTGCACAGTTCTATGCTTTTCATCTTCGAATCCTCCAGCCAAGGCTCGGCACACTTCGGGTGACATTAGTTACCCTATAGTATGTGAGCAACTCGTCTTATTTTCAGGTAGGAGGAAGAGCAAATTTATATGGTTAGCTTGCCAAAGAACAAGGAGGAGAGGAAGAACAGAGTTATATGCCAAAGAACAAATCGAGAGTTAATGGATCGATCCCTAAAACACAAACAGCAGGGAAGGAAAACCCCAAGAGTTGTCTACACCTTTATTCAAATTCACAGGGCTATAACATGCACCTTTATGAACAAAATATTGCAAGAACTTTGCATTATTGAAGAATTGCAGCTAAATATAAATTCCTGCACAGCAAAGAACTTTAAAAGCTTATGGAGAATCAAGGTCCGAGGCACGCAGTAGTTCCCTTGGAGTCTGTAATCTCCATTTTAATGCATCTTTATGCTTTCTTCTTTGAAATCTCTGTCGAGAATTCAAAAAGAAATGACCGTAGTAAGCAAATTAACAGTTGAAAAGATACCCACGAACTTGAACAGAAACGGAAAGGAGAAGCCATACCTGAAAACTTGAATGAGTGCAAGTTATAGAGATTATTGGTTTTCTTCCCTGAACTGGACCTTGGTGCTGCTGTTGTTGTTCTGCTTCAGAAGGAAAGAGTTGTTCTGCTTCACGATTTCCCATAATAACTGCCCTGGTACAGTTTTCATCCTCTGTGCAAGCTACTCAAGGTAAAACCCTATCTATTTCCCTCAATAAATAGGAAAAAAAATGAAACAAAGAGAACATTAACATGTATTGAATGAAAATGGAGAAAACTCGATGACTTACATCCTAGTGGTGCCAATGAATCCCTGCCTCACCACTGTGCCAATGAATCCCTGCTGGTGCTCCTCGGCAGGATATGTGAGTATCAATTGCGGAGGAAAAACAAACCATGCTGTTACTGAAATCTTGATCATTGAATTTTCAGCAGGAGCATGATTTGCTTTGCCTCGCAATCGATACCAAAATCCTCTACCGAAAACTTTAATTGACAAGAAAAGAATAATATGAACACGGGCAGGGAATCAGCGAAGAGGGTTTGGGTATCAGTGGCAAATCAACGATACGAAATACAGACTGTCAAGTTCCTTAAATGAATTTACAGCGAAATTTCAGAGATGTTGCGACGCCATCGGAAGGGGAATGCAGTTAAAGAAGTTTGCTCGAAAACTGAGCAGAAGCGACTGGTGTGCTTAACCAAATATTCGTCCCGTTTTTATCCTGTCAAATACAGAGCAATGTTGATAAAAAAAAGCTCATATCACCACTCTCTACTCAATCGGCAACAGAGGGCTTATTCAATTTCTTGGCCTAAGGCCTTATTTCCCCGATCCATTTTCAGATCAGCGGGTTTTTGGTCTTCACAGACTATCAACTGAAGAAACTTGTGCCCTACCTCATCGATCCTGTACGACTTAGCTTTCGAAGCAATCTACCATTTTTACACCAATTTGTAAAAATTCTTGCTTACCTAAGTGAGTTTATCTGATGTAGACTCCTCTTCGAACTCGATCTGAGCATTCTACCCTACATCTTTAACCGATGGCAATACTCCTGATAGATCTGAGCATTCGACCCTACGTCTTTAACCGATGGCACAATACTACTGATACGGAGTTCCTCATTTTCACCGATGGCAGTACCATTGAGGGCGTCAATAAGCATCAATGCTATTATTGCATTCTCTGTATACTGGATTCTGCACCGTCAAATTTAAATAACTTTAACTCTAAGGAAAAACCCGTCGTACAGAATATTAAGTATATTATCAACATAATAAGAACATAGTATTAAAACACTAAGTACAGAGTAGCAACATATTAAGAACATGGTATTAAAATACAGAGTGGGTTAACTCGGGAATAATCTTTTCTCTGAGTTACTTTTCAGCCAGGTCTAATTTTCAATTAATCCAGAATTTTAGTTGATTTTTTGAGTATTTGGGTTGGTTTAAAATAAAATTTTTAAAGTAAGATTTTAAAATTCATGAAACTTTAATCCATGAGAAATTCAAGCTACCTTAAAAATCTGACAGGATTCAAACTCATTTTTTCTCCTAAACCCTCGTTAATCTACTCTTTAAAATACTATGTAAGCAGATGCTTATTGATGTAAAATGAGTAGTTAATCTACTCTTTAAAAAATACGATGTAACCAGATGCTTATTGATGTAAAATAAGTCACCTTCATGCATGAAAGGCAAATCTAATATATGCCCATGATGGTGATAATTCCAACTATAATATCATTTTTCTCCACCTAATTTACATTTTTTCTAAAATGGATCATACCTGCAATTTACCTAATTGGTTTTAGCGTTTGACCATACCTAACATTTGTGATTGCTGGTGGTTATCTTATGCATGTATACCATAGCCAATCTTTACCATCTAATAGCTATCTTCACTGGCATACCAACCGAGGTATGATAGCAAAATAAAGTTCTTCTAGTTTTATACATTAAATTGTTACAAATTTCACAAAAATATAGCATAAAATTTTATCCGTATAGATTTTATGAAATTAATTTAGAATCAAAACTATCTTGCATGATATAGTTAAATTTAGAATTAAAAAAAAATGTTCATTATGAGTTTCTTACTTAACCTTCACTTGTAGCTTCAGTGCTTAGTCTGTAAGTTTGATTTTGATTTATAGATGTTGTAGAGCTTGTTGTAATGTTTCTTTTTCTTTTGCGAAAGTTTAGACATACCTAATTCACATCTTTGGATGTGATGTCACAAATTGAGAGTTTTGTGCAAGGCACATGACTAAATTGGTAAAACATGTCACACTCAGCGTCAAGCTTTTCAATTGAATTTTGCTACTAGGCTATAATCTTTAATAACTCAGTGAGTCTAGAATTATGTGTTTCCTCTTGTTTTGCTACTTTATTTCGCAAATGGGAGAGAACTCCTTGGTTATTATCCAAAAGCCTATCGTTCCCTCAAAACTCGACACAAATCCAAAACTTCACACAAAACAGAGTAATTGAGGTGGCTATGCTCAACCATATTCTAAATCTTCCAAATTTATTGAGGGGTACACTTGAAGCAAGACCAATCTAAACATATAATGCATATCACTCCAATGGATCCAAGTTGATAGCACAGAGAAAGTTCTAGTAGAATGATGGGGAGCCCTAGTTCGACATGAATTGGATGGACTGTGGAGACCTCAGACCTCCCTATGCCTAACACAATTCTAGATGAGACAAACCATAACAACTTCTAGAATGATCCCACCTCTATTATCCAAATAAAATCCATTGCATTTATTAACTTGCTCCTCTAAAGTGAATGAAATGTGTGATGATACTGGTGGGCTTGGGGATGTTAATACTAGTCTCTTTGGCTTAAATGCACTCAGCCACTTGTCTTGCCTTATGTTTGTCATTGTAAACTGATCCGGATTTTATGAGCATAACAAAATGACTACAAATTATTAACAGGTGTTTAACACAAAATAACAAAGATACAGTAAAATTGGTTTTCTATTCAATAAGGAAATAAGCTGAAACTATAAAATGTAGTGGAAACAAGCTTGCTGGAATGGTGGTGGCTTATCTATGAGAAGATGTGATGACTGTGCTCATTTGCAAGAAGATGATTACAATGAGGCTCTGAAGGTATTTTTACAATAAATAGGAATGCCCAAAACCCTAGACATCCAAAAACCTAACCCTAGGAGATGAAGCGCCAAAAGTCATGTGGGCCCCGTTTGAGTAAGTTAGTACATCAACTTTCTGGGGTCGTAACTTTTGCATACGATCTTCGTTTTAGGCGTGTGATAGCCCATTGGAAAGGTATCGTCAAGGAGATTCATTTTGGGGGAAATATCGAAGGGACTTTCATATTGTGCATTGTTTTCCCAAAAAACACCGTTTAGGGCCTCAAAACGACTCCGGAAGTGAAAAACTACTAAAAATAGTAAATTACCAAAATTGCCAGAAAACTGTTTTGAGCCAGTTGGAAAAGGTGGGTGGCCACCAATATCCACCTGGATCAATCCTCCCTCCTTAGGAAACAATAATGTCCATTGCGTTGAGTTCCCCCATAAGATGAGGAAATTTCTGTTGAATTTGGCCCTGAGTGAGCCACTTGCCTTGGTGTAGGAGCTACCCTGCTTTGAAGACTCAATAAAGTTGGATCCTTTGATGTCGAGTGCCCTTGATTTGTGTGTCCACAATCTGATCATCGGATGCATGTTGTATGCAGTCGAGGTTGAGCTCTATTGGTGTCAGTTGTTCTGCTACTTCTGAGGTGTCCAATAATGGTGGGAAATAAGGGCGAAGGAGATCCACGTTGAACACTAGGTGCAGGCCAAGGAAAGAAGCAATGTTGAGCTCAAAATAATTATCTTCCACGGCCTTGGTGATGGTGTATGACCCATAACAGAGTGGGTGAAGCTTCCAATGGGGTCCTGTAAGGCGTTTTTTCTATAAATGCAACCAAACTTTGTTGCCCACCTAAAACTTATGTGGCACCCGATGTTAATCATTGCACTGCTTGTACTTGTCATTTGAATTCTATAGGATATCCTGAACCTGTTGGTGAATGTGATGGATCCACTCAATGAACCAGGTGGCTTTGTTAGCTTCATTTGGAGCAGGAGATGAGTCGATCGAGGTGACCGCAAGGAGAAGTGCAACATCTATGGGACCCAATGGTTGGAATCCCAACCCCACCTTAAAGGGGTTGTGGCCGGTTGAGCTATGCATGGCTAGGTTGTAGCTATGCTGGATGTAGAGAAGTCTCTCATCCCATATGTGAGGGTGCTTTGAATTATACATGCGAAGGATATGCACAATCATTCGATTTACGACCTCGGTTTGGCCATCTGTCTGGGGGTGGAAAGCCGTGGATTTGGTGATCTTGGTGTCCAACAGTGACCAGAGGCTTGACCAGAATGTGTTGAGAAATCGACTATCCTGATCTTAGACAATGGTTTGTGGGATTCCAAAATGTACCCAGACTCATTCAAAGAAGAGATTGGCAGTGGCCTCTGCTGTGATGTTCTTCTTGCAGGCAACCAGAAACGCCATCTTGGAAAAATGATCAACAACCACAAAAACACAATCATTTCCCCGCTTGGTGGATGGGAGGCCCGACATGTAGTCCATTGAGATGGATTCCCATGCCCTGTCAGGAGTAGGAAGAGGGGTGTACAGGCCCTGCTTCTTAGTGGTCGGTTTGGAGATAACGCAGGTAGTGCAGGACCTAATATACTTGCTGACCTCCTGTCGAAGTTTCGACCAGTAGAAATGTTTTTGTAGCATTGCCACTGTCTTTTCGATGCCAAAGTGTCCTTCCACCCGACTATAGTGGGATTCCTAGATCATCTTCGCTTGCTCTCTTGATGGAACATAGATATGGCCCATACGACACAACAACCCATCCTGAAGATGGGAATTATCGACAACTGCGTTTGCACCCAACATTTGGTAGGTGGTGGAAAAGTCTGGGTCTGTCTCATAGAGTTGGGGCCATCCAGAGGTCTCATGGCCGCAAGAGTTTAGCACCGTGGTGAGTGTTGTGACTTGCGGTCTGATGAGGCAATCAACGACGTGATTGGTGCTTTCTGTTTTATACTTGATGTTGAGGTGGAATTGCTGCAAGTATGTGGACCACTTTTGATGGCGATCATTCTACAATTTTCCTTGTGTCTACATGAACTGCAGTGGCTTATGATCAATGTGGATGGTTGTATCCTTCCCAAGAATGTGATGTCTCCATTGACGACATGCTTTTACAATGGAGTACATTTCTTTGTCATAAGTAGGGTACTTACAGACAACATCTGATAGTGTCTCACTATGATAGGCCACAGGGTGGTCGTGCTGAGTGAGAACGACGCCCACAACATAGTCTGAAGCATCTGTCTTGATCTCAAAAGGCTTTTGCAGGTCTGGTAGTGAAAGTACTGTGGCTGAGCACAAGCGTTTCTTTAAATCATCGAACGCTTGTTGTTGGGACCGACCCCACGCAAATTTCGCCTTACCACCACCCCTGGTTATTTGGTCGAGGGCCCATGTAATATGGGAGAATCCCAACATGAACCTACGGTAGAAATTGGAAAGGCCCAAGAAGCTCCGAAGCTCAGTGAGTGTGGTTGGGGTTGTCCAGTCATGGATGATTTGGATATTGGCTGGTAATGGACCTTGTCCATGCCAAAGGAGCATTTTTCCAAGTTGGCGTAGAGCTTGTGCTGCCGCAGGGTGTGCAGAACCTACTGAATATGCTGCAAGTGTTCGGCCCAAGTCTTGCTGTAAATGAGAATGTCATCTAGATACACCACTACAAAAGTATTGGTGAATGGTCGTGGGATATCATCCACCATCCTCATGAAAGTGGCTGGAGCATTTGTTAAACTAAAGGGCATGACCAACCATTCAAAAAGGCCTTCCTTTGACTTGAAGGCGATCTTCCATACATCTGTCTGTTCTATCGGGACCTGGTGGTAGCCAGACTTCAGATCAATCTTACTAAATTATTTGCCCCCCTGTGAGTTGATCAAGGAGGTCGTCGATTCAGGGAATCGACAACCAGTTTTTGACTGTGATTTTATTCAGAGCCTGGTAATCAATGGAGAGTCGCCATGTTCCATCTTTCTTCTATACCATCACGATTAGGCTCCCGCAAGATGATGAGCTGGGATGGATGTGCCCCTTGTGGAGAAGTTCTAGGATCTATCACTTAATATCCTCATTCTCTAACAGAGAGCGACGATAGACTGGCCCATTGGGCAGCGATGCGCCGAGGGTCATATTAATGGGGTGCTTGACCCGACAGTGCAGAGGTACCCCGGTAGGTGGGGAGAAGATATCTGAGTATTCTTCCACGACCTTATCTACTTTCTTCTGCTGTGTGGAGAGGTCGACCACAAAGACCCTGGATGTGGCTGTGATATTTCTCTTATTCTGAGAGCAAATCACTAAGAAGACAAACTTCCCCATATGAGAGATGACCTTCCTGCATTTCTTAGCAGAGATCAAGGAAATAGCACTAGGTGGGACTGCCTCGGGTATCCTGTACAATTTCATGTTCAAAGTAATAATAACACTACGAGGCCTAGACTCATATACAACATGACGTTTCCATAAATAAGGTTGGCCCAAAAGAACATCACAAACTTCGAGAGGAGAAACATCACACAATACCTCTTTGAAGGGCTTGATGACGTACGACAATCGACACTGTTGGCTGACACAAAGATTGCTTCCTTGGCAGAGCCATCCAATGGTGTAGGGTTGTGGGTTCCGTGTTGTCGGTAGAGCCAACCATTTGACGCCCTCCGCTGAGATGAGGTTCTTCTGGCTATTGCTATCAACGATGAAGTGCAGCGGAGTGCCTTTTACCCACATATGTGAATGGAAGAGGCACTCTCCTTCTTCTGGATTGTTTGGTTCACCAGGATGGAGCTTGGTGGTAGCAACAGTGGCACTGGGTTCCGTGTTAATGATCTGTCTTCCCCTTTCTGGTTCTGGATTAGAGTCAGAACCCGCATCTGATTCAGATGCTTTCACTTTGGCCACCAACGTCTTCTTGGAGCGACAGTCAGCAGTGTTATGCCAAGGGCTCTTATGGAAGTCACACCACATCCCAGTATCTTTCTTTGTCTTTCCAGTGTCCTTCTTTGCTTGCGGCTTGGACTAGTTGTCTTGATACTGTCCATATTTGCTCTGTCCCTAGTTCTGTGGGTTGGAGCTGCCCTTTCCTGAATTTTGTTGTGAGGGGTTCCCAGGCCCAAATTACAACGTCTTTTGTTTGAGCTTTTGCTTGATTTTGACGACATATCGGTAAGCCGCGCCCAAGGATGAAATGTCCAGAAATTCCATTTTGGTCTGGATGTATCTATACAGAGCACCATGATACTTGAGCACCATATTTCACTCCGAATCTTTGATACCCAGCTTGGTGCGCAAGGTATGGAAGATATTTGTGAAATCTGGCACTGCTTGGTCTCTTTCTTGCCGTAGTGTGGTCCATTTGGTATACAAGTCGTCATAACTTCCGACATGTAGTATTGTTTCTTAGTAACATCCCTGAAGGATTCCTAGGTGGCCATGACTGTAAATAATAAGGGTTCCTTTGTTTCCTTTTTCTCACAGAAAGTTTCCCACCAATCTTTGACATTGGGAATGGCTTTGAGGAGCGCAAAAGTAATCTTTTCTCTATTCGAAAAATTATGGACAGAAAAATACCGTTCTAGTAGATTCAACCACTTGTTTACAACATCTGCATCTATTTGACCTTCAAATATAGGAATATCGAAGTTTATTTGTACCTTGAAGGGGGTGGTGCCTCTGCTCAAAGAAGATGCGTCGCCTGTTGGTAGCCACCGAAGGATTTGCACGAAACTATCCATCATCTCATTCCTTTGTAGCGTGAGGGATTCCTCAATCAATAGTTTGAAAGGATCTCCTTTCCTGCCATATTTCTTTTCTCCTACCATGAGAGGTCTCTTGGGCATGCGAGAGATTTTTTCCTCAAGAGAAACAAGCTCGAGACCCAACTCTTTGTACTTCGACCCTTTTGGGGACATGCATTAAGACGACAAGGACCAAACCGCTTTGATACCACTGATCCAGATTTTATGAGTAGAACGAAATGAATACAGATTATTAACAGGTTCTTAACAAAAAATAACAGAGATACCGTAAAATTGGTTTTCTATTCAATAAGGAAATAAGTTGAAACTGTAAAATGCAACGGAAACAAGGTTGCTGGAATGGTGGCGGCTTATCTCTGAGAAGAGATGTGACGGTTGTACTCATTCGCAAGAAGATGATTACAATGAGGCTATGAAGGCATTTTTACAATAAATAGGAATGAAAAAAACCCTAGACATCCAAAAACCTAACCCTAGGAGATGAAGCACCAAAAGTCACGTGGGCCCCGTTTGGGTAAGTTAGTACATCAACTTCCCAGGGTCGTAAATTTTGCATACGATCTCCGTTTTAGGTGTGTGGTAGCTTGTTGGAAAGGTGTCATCGAGGAGATTCATTTAAGGGGAAATCAAAGGAAATACCATATTGCACCCCGTTTTCCCAAAAAACATCGTTTAGGGCCTCAAAATGGCTCTAGAAGTGAAAAACTCCTAAAAATAGTAAATTACCAAAATTGCCAGAAAATTGTTTTGAGCCAGTTGGAAAAGGTGGATGGCCACCGATATCGACCTGGATCATAAACATACTCTATGATTTAAATAAACTATGGGATATGGGATAACGTCATTACCCCCCTTTTTATCCTTAAGGTTCCATATCCAAACGAGTTGTTTTGTTAACTAGGTGGTTTGCTTGGCTTTTTTGGTCCCTCGCACATGGAAAAATTCCTCTCACTCAAACCTCCTTGTTTCCTTTTGTTTTCTTAGGATAATCCTTCCTAAATTATAGTCTTTTGAGGATGAAAAATGATGCATGTGTTACGAATAAGGAAGGGAAAAACTAAGTAGTTACAAGCTGGAACTAGCAATGTGCATGCCTAGAAGCTCTCAAACTAGTAGGGACACAATACAAATTTAAGTGAGGAGACTAGAATGATAGCCTACATTAAATAACCACATAAGTTGTTCACTTCTATTAGATTAGATTGAACACATAAGATGCATTGCATCTATGTTATAGGAAGAGTTTTCACTACCAAAATTAAGTAGAAATTACTGATGTAAACCTCGATGTAGCTATAAATTAACTACACTCTAAGAAAGTTAAATCTCTACTATGTTGTTGATTGCTCTGCTATGAAGAGAACTAGGATTGACTTCCACATGTCCAATTACCAAACCTAAACACTAAAAACATCAAATTTCATATCGCACCATATCTGATAAGGAAATTCTATAGAGGTTTAGACAATATCGAGGCATCATACAAGGATAGGGTATTCAATAAATCATGCAG
>JZKD02S1576129.1:610544-637894 GCA_000966675.3 Picea glauca
TTCCTTTGTTTTCCAGCTGCAACTGGAAGGAGGCTCCAACCCCCTAGTTTCTCAGGCTACAACGTGAGGGAAGCTCCAACTCCCCAATTCTCTGGCTACAACTAGAAGGAGGCTATAACCCCCTAAGTTCTTCGGCTACAACCAGAAAATGGCTACAACCACCTATCCTTGCCCCGTCCAACCGCCCTGAAATAGAAGTAGAATGATGGAACCACTGTCACACTATCACTGTGAGATATACCATTGTAAACTTGTACTAATAAACCTGAACCATGCGTCAACCATGCATCAACCTGTAATCAACCTATACCATAAAAAATTGCATCAACCATGCACTAACCTGTACCATAAACAAGTGCATCAACCATGCACCAACCCGTACCAAAAAATCTAAAATCAACCTGTACCATAAAAAAGTGCAACCAACCATGTTCCAAGTGTTGTTCCTGAGTTTGTACTTTAAGGCTCTAAAGTACACCATCAAGGCATCCAAAAAGATAGAGAGGGATAAGGATAAAAAGGTAGGTTATATGAAAAGGGCTATTGCTAGTTCCTTAGCAGTATCTGTCTAGCTTCCTAGTTTTCCTGGATGCTAATGTCTCTTTCAATCATTGCCCATGAACGTTCTAACTTGAACCGATTATTTGCTGTCTAAAGGTTGGTGTTAAATAAATTCAAAGCAATACTCGTTTGATCTGATAGTCCAGGTTCGATATTAGGTTGTCTTGTAACTGGAACAATCATGGGTGAAAAGGATTGAAAGGATAAGTTCTTGTGTTTTCTATTAAGCGTTCACTATTTCTGCTTCAAAACATGTAAAAAGAACTCCAAAAAAAAGACTTGAATTAATAGTATGACGAAACTAAAGGCCGTTTCTAGTATCTGAGTTAAATTTTGAAAAGGGAATATACATGAAGTGAAAAGAAAACATAAAGCTGTCAGACAGGGTGAGGCATCAATTAAATAGGAATCTCACTGTGTTGACAGAAGAAGAAAATAATCAAGAAAAATTCTTAATGAAGCATATGATATTGAAATCTAAAACTTTTACAGGTCTTATATCTGCTGATAGCTGATACAGAGGAAAGGCTGTAAAGGATTAAATTGCAAGAATAATTAATTACCACAGTAGAATTTGTACTAAATTGTAGCTAAGCATTCATTAAAAAGATATATGAAAAATATGAAACGACGGAGAAACACATAACTCAAACTTGACCAGATCTGGAATCTTAATTCTGTATTCGTATTAATTCAAAAATATATTCAAATTCTTCATTACAATCCACCCAGAAAAAAATCCCTAGATCAGTATCCTGAAATTATATTTATACCAGATCCTTCATGATTGTTGGTAGGTGATCTCTTAAATCCTAGGGGCAAACAATTACAAGAATTGCAAACCCCAACCGTTTGCATGATTATCATTTATTTTCCTATCATCTCAATAATATAAGTTTTCAAAATGATATTTCATTGTTTTACTGAAGTATCTCCTTATTTTGACCTGATACACTCAATACATTTTTCCAGAAGATGTAAGAAATTTCTTGGAGGCTCTGAGAGATCCTTTTCTTCAAATAAATAGAACTTTCTTTGAGTTTTTGGAAACTGATATTCAATCTCCTTACCAGTAAACTTAATTGATTGCAATTTTAAGTTTGGCTTCACTAGCTACCTATCTACTAGGGTAACATCCATTTCCTTTAACTGTGAAATTTCCATTTGAAATTTGTTCAAACTTTGTTTGGAGTTCAACTGGTGTCTCTGGAAGGTTAGAAGACGAGTTTTCAAGTCAGATGATAACTTTTGTACCCTGCCTAACACCTCCTCGTAGGTTTTGACCCCTTTAAAAATGTCATTGCGAGGGGATTCCTCATGCTCAAACACTTTCATGCCACAATGAGCCATGTGGCTCCCCACTCTTTGATAAGGGTCGTGTTTTATGTGTTTGAGATTCACCAACTTGACCTCCTCAAGAGAAGCAACTTCAACTTTGGAATGACTCAGGTTGAGTAGCGAAAACCTTCCAATCTGTACAAGAAAGACTGGCCAAAATTTCTTTTGAGCTGTTTTTAGCTCTATCGCAATACCGCATGTTATTATTTGATGAGCTACCTCCCTGCACGCCAGTCTATCAGGGAAAAATTTCGAAAGTGCATGAGGAGGGATAGAACATCCAAAAACCCTGATATAGGAGAAATTCTCCTCAATAAACCAATCGACAACCTCCTTGAGATTTCCTATGACCGACGCTGAAATATGGGAGGGTGCACAACCATACATCATCTGATGCACCGGTATCACCATGAAATGACAAATTTCGTAAAATTAATCCTTAGCATTTTCTTCCTAAAGATTAGAATGATATTCATGAACATGCTCAGTGCATGTTGGGTTCCGAATCCAATTCATCAAAGGGAAAGGAGTCATGAAACATATAGCGTCCATGTTATATGCCAATATGTAAAAGGCTACTGGTCGGACATCAGACCTTGCGATTTTATATTCCATAACCTCCTTAGCTAGGTTATCTGATAGAATTTTGTTCCAATTGAAGCTATAGCCTTTGGCTGCTTCATGTAAAAGGGGCACCCATTCTGCAGGGAAATGGGTAGGACTTTTCTTCCCGAAAAGTCTGCATAACATCATAGCCACATAAACCATGTACTCATTCAATGAGGCTGTAGCATAAATGTTATGTGTATCAGCCCTGAAATTTTGCTGGGTGTCTCCACCAGTCTTTGATTATGTTGGGGTATGTTTGATCTACCTCTGTACATTCTTTCTTTTGAAATTCATTTACAAACTCTTTATTATAAATGTACTTAGAATTGTGAGACAGTTTGTACATTACTTGTATATGCTCCAGTTTGAAAGAGCCGATGATGACCCCTTGGTTGTCTGAGATGCTTCTCATCTTCACGTCTGTCCTCTCTAAAACCCAACTAATCATATTGTCGTATGCCATAAGTCGTGGGCGTGTGGCTACTTTGTGAAGCTCGAACTTTGCTATCTCCCCGAGTTTGTTTTCAGAATCATTAGGAAAATTCTTGATTTCGTAGTCCAAGGTTTCAAAAATTTGCCTCCATGATTTGATAGAATCGATGTCATCCAGTCTAGTATCAAGCACAACATCTCCTTCTAGGCCTGAGCTTTCAGCTGCTTCTTCACTTTTCTTAGGTGCCTTTCTAGGTGCCATATGTTCAAGTTTTAGAACGAATTCCCATCACAAAGTAAAATGCATAAGTTTGTTGAATGTTATTCACTTCCGAGTCTAAACAATAAGAATGAAATTTGAAAAAACCAAAGCTTTTTTAACCTTTAACTCTTCTCACGAAGGACGTATTGTGTGAGGTGGTAAAACTTTGAATTTTTTTTAATGAGGAATATACGCTTAGAGATACACAGTTAAGTTAGAAATATCTCTATTTGTCTCTTACGGAAGATACCGTATATCGACGATTTCAAACTAAAGCTTTGAAAGGACTGCTCTCAATGAATTCCGAAATGCGAAACGCAAAAATTTCTTTTAATCTTTATTAATTCTGTTTTAAGCTAACTTAAATTCGTTTTAAACTTTGTTAAAAATTTCGCGATTTCGCATTTCGGAATTTCGGGGATCCTGTACCCATGAGGTATGTCATGAACAAACCCTGAATTGTGAAATCGCGATGGGATTAATTTAGGCGGTGATTACTCGTATTAATGCTTTAATCAATTAAGATTAGTGGTCAACTTCTTCTTTTTGGAAAATCGGGGACCGAGAGTTCAAGGGATGACGCTTTGACAACACTTTGATACAAGGAAACCCGAATAACGAGAGATTAATGAATTTTTGATTGTGTTTAAGAGTTTAATTAATCACAATTAAAGGATACTTTTTGAAACGCGCGTTAGGACTTATAACACTTACTTATTCTTTTTTTTTTTTTTTAATATAAAGCCTTTTCTGGATTTTGGCATCGGGAGTCTAAAGTGATTAGTTAGGAAAACAACTTTGTGAAAGACTGAATCCCGAAACCCAAAAAGTCGAAATATTTTTTACTCTTTTTAAGACTAAGGGCGGTTCCATGACTAACAAAAAGCGACGTTTCAGGTTTTAAGGGTAAAACATTAAACTTCGTGTCAACATTAGGCTCCATCTAGGGATCTTGTTTCCTTGTGGGACGAGAATAACATGTAGACCAAGTGCGTTAATTGGGTAAATGGGGTCGATAATTCAACTTTGCGAAATAGACCAGGAGGGAAAATTAGACAAGACTTTAGAATCTCTGCATTTCATTTTGAAAATTCTTAAAAAATAAAACATCCGATTTTCTCGAGTTAGGTTCTCAATAGATTTCCTTTTCTGAAAATGACCTCAGATCTGTATAAGATAATCAAAACCAAATTAACCATTCTACCAGGTTTCATTTGATTTCGTTTGCATCAAGGTAAAGTAAATTTAAAGGTGTCAAATTAGGGGATCCCAAAAATTTATAATGTGAATCCAGCTGAAAGAAGAAAAGTTTCCAGAGCGTCTTGTAATTCATGTATAACAACCTTATCAGATGTAAAAATATTGCTTCACTTCCAACGAGCCTGTTCAGTACCCTAGTGAAGTTATCCGACTTCCCATATTGAATTTCCTTTCACCACTTCATTTTTTTTTTTTAAAGTATTTAAATGCTGAGATGAGGGCAATCAATATAATGAATTTCCTTTCTTCATCTCTTTGGACTAGATGGGAGCAATCAATATAATGAATTTCCTTTCACCATCTGTTTGTGTATATTTTATTTTAATATGAAGTGGGGGCAATCAATAAGTATGTAATATACTTGGGAAGGTATCTGCTTGAAAATTTTAAGAACAGAGGCATGCCAACTCACTTAAATGGCTCTTGACTAATCATCTCTCTTGCCTTCAAACATCATTGGCTTCAGGGAAATTCTTGAAGGAAACTTCTTGACATCTTTTAAGGGATTTCATTGAGAAAAACAAATTGATTTATTCCTGTTAGGAGAGCTAATAAGGTTAGGGTTAACCTAGACACACTTCTAGTTCAGCTAAAGTTAAAAAACTATAAACTCAACCTATTCTCGTTTTTGAAGGTTTGATTGAGAATTTTCAGAACCAAAGGGAGACCTTTCTTTTCTCAAGGGACTCATGATAAGCAATCAGGGTCAGGTGAGAAGCGGGCTTTACCCTGCTTAAGGGGAAAATAAAGGGCTTTAGAAAGACTACTGCACACATGACCATTTTTAAATATTTTCTTAGTTAGACTTTAAAACTTTTCCTTAAGTCGCCCCCCCCTTTTTTTTTTTTTAAGAAATTTCAGTGATAGCATCAACATCAATTGGACTAATAATTTATTTATTTATATATTCTAGGGTAATTTAGCTTGAGTTTTCAGAGCAGAATCTCATACCTTGGTAACTCCTAGTTTGCTGGCCAAAAGGCTGTTAATTTCTTACCTTTTTCATCGGAAGACAATTAATATACTTATCTGGGCATGTCACCTTTTTAGCATCTCTAGTCTCTTGGTTGGTCAACAAATTTTCTGCAAAATAAGTTAGCATGCTGATTGTCAGGAAATCTCATGAATAAATTTTTATTTATTTATTTTATTTTTTAGGGAAAAACTTACTAAAGGAAATGAAACTATACAATAAGCATGAAAACAAACCGGTATGTATAATGAGAGTTCAGAAACACATTACTGCATGAAGTGTTTAAGGTGCCACCCATTTACGGGGGCATTGAGAATGTATCCATCGAGATTTTCTAATAAAAAAACATTTTTGCCCTCATAAGCCGAAATCTTATATGGGCCAGACTAGATTGGATCAAACTTGCCATGTTTAATAGTGTCTTCTCTCTTGGCTTCCAATTTTAGGACCATATCACTAGGGAGGAAATCTCTATCTTTAGCTTTTCGATTGAATAAGGCCTTCATGTTATCCTGATATCTCTGTAACCTTTCATTCACTTCGGCCTGATTTTGATGAACTTCAACCAACTGGTTTATCCTTTTGGTAACGTTGTTAGGTTCTTCATTTGAATCTTTCCAAAGTTTCATCACGAGTAGAGCAAGATTTATTGGTAAAATGACATCGATACCATATACCATATGAAAAGGGGAAATCCCAATTGATCTTTTGGTACTTATCCTGTTAGCCCATAGAGCATATTTTAAATGGATATGCCATGCTTTCTTATTTTCATTCAAAACCTTATTTATCACAGTAATTAGACTTTTATTAGACAATTCAGCTAGACCATTACCCTATGGATAGTAAGCTGTTGAGTGTCATAATATGATATTGTATTTTTGGCAGAAGCTTACCATGGCCATTGTCTTAAATGCTTGGGCATTATTAGTGACTATCTTTCGAGGATAGCCGAACCTGGATAAAATATTTTCTTCTAGGAAATTGATTACTATTGAGTCGATTGCATTTCTTGTGGGCATGGCTTCCACCCATTTAGTGAAATAGTCTGTCGCAGTTAAAATCCACTTGTGTTGTGCGTTGGAATGTGGGTGAATTTCTCCAATGAAATTAAGACCCCATTGTTGAAATGGAGCTTCAGTTTTAACCAGAACTAAAGGTAAGGTTGGGACTTTCTATTTGCCTGTAAACATCTGACAAGGAGTACAAGTTTGGACTTTAGTGTTTACATCTATGAATAATTTAGGCCAATAATACCCAACTCTTAATATTTTATAAGCTGTTTCCCACCAAGCATGGTGCCCACCGCACATTCCCAAGTGGAATTCATCGATAACCCTTTCCGTTTCAGTCTCGAATAAGAAACTCAGCAGGAAACCCAAAGGGTCTTTCCAATACAATTTACCATCTATGATACAATATTTTACAGCGTGTAACTTCAGTGTCCTAGTTTTGGATGGGGTTAATTCACTAGGACGTCGAAGGGTCAGTAGGTAAGAAACGATATCTCGGTACCAGACTGAAGTAGAGAACTTGTCTTGAATCTCAGTTGTGGGTGCAGTGACATCAAGCTCATCTATTTCTAAAAATCCCTCATTTTCTTCTGGCTGATTTATTCCAAGTACTTTCAAATTTGATTTGGCTAGCAATTTGGCCAAACCCTGACCTTTGATAATTTTAGTCGGTTTGACTTCCAGGTCGAACTCCTGGATTTTAGCCAGCCACCTGCCTCTTCTTCCGTTGCTGACTGGCTGCACCAATATATCTTTAATAGAACTTGATGTCACATAGGCAATGATCTTCGAGTGCAATACGTATCTTCTGAAAGCCTTGAGGGATTTTACCATTGCATAAGCTTGTTTTTCCAAAATGTCATATTTCATCTCAGTGTCCCTGAGACTTCTGATGAAAAATGCAATAGGCTTCTCAAAACCTTCATCATTTTTCTGTAATAATACACTTTCAATTGTATGTTCAGAGGCAAAAGAGAAAATCAAAAACTTTTTTGTGTAATCCGGGCTTGCCAGGGCTGGAGCTTCACTTATTACTTTCTTGATTCATTGAAACGATGCTTTGGCTTCATTTGTCCATTTCATCTCACTGTACTTTTAAGCATATCTGTAATCAATTTAACAATTTCGGCAAAGTTAGGGATGAATCTTCTCAAGAACATTATTTTTCCTAAAAAAGACTGAATTTCTTTCACATTTCTACAAATATTTATGGTATCTATCGCCTCGACCCTTTTGGGATTGATTTTGATTCCAACTCTTGACATGATATGACCCAAGAGTTTACCTTCTTGCATTGCGAAATGGGATTTCTTGGGATTAAGTGACAAATCGAATTTGTGACATTTCTCGAAAATTTGTTTGAGGTGTGTTAGATGTTCTGCATCGGATTTAGAGAAAATAGTCAGGTCATCTAGATAGATAACAACAAACTTATCTCTTTCGAACATGAAATCTATATCCATGGCTCGTTGGAAAGTTGCCCCTACATCCATTAAACCAAAAGGCATTTTGTCATACATAAAAGTACCCCAAGGGGTAGTGAATGCAGCTTTTTCTTTGTCATCTTGGTGTACAACAATCTGATTGTAACCTGAAAAACCATCAATTATGGATATTCTGTTAGCTCCAACTACTTTTTCTAAAACATGATCCATCTTAGGTAATGGATAATTGTCTTTAAGTGATGATTGATTCAGGTTTCTAAAATCTACACACAATCTGATCTCACCGTTTTTCTTTTTCACTGGGACTAAATTGGCTACCCACTCAGAGTATCTTAGTGAGAGAATGATTTTAGCATCCAAGAGTTTTTGACTTCTTTTTCTATTACCGGTAGTATAATCGGGTTAATCTGTCTGAGTTTTTGTTTGAAAGGTTTTACACCTAGTTTGAGAGGAATTTTATGTTCCATTATAGTGGTGTCATAAGTTCTCAATTCATCATAAGACCAAGCGAAAACATCTTTATATTGTCTAAGCAACTCAACATACTTACTTTTGATTTCCGGAGACATATATTTGGATAATTTCACCAACCTAGGATTTTCTTTGGTACCTATATCACAATCCTTGACCTCCTCCGGCTGAGGCTGTAAGGTAGACTTTAAAGGGATGTCATCATGGTTGAATAGCCTTTCTAAGGGGATCAGACCCTTAGGTATCTAATTATTTTTTAATACAAGCATCCAATGGTTAGCGATTTTATCTTGGAACTTTTGGGGGTCTTCGCCTTCCTGCATGATCCAAATAGGGCCATTCTGGTTTTCTTGGTCGGCATGTGTTTCGACAAAGTCATCTACTGACTCTAAAAATTTCTGAAGTTGTTCATCGTCCTCGAAAACTTACCAATGTTGTATGTTATTTAGTATGGAAGGCCTATGTCTTATCAGTATATGGTAATTTAATTTGAAAGCAATAGGAGGTGTGAACGTTGAAGCTGCTTTGGCTAAGGCATCCACCTGTTGATTTTCTGCTCTTGGGATATAATGAACATTAACAGAGGAGAATTTTTTTTCGATCATATCCCAAACACAGTTCCGATAAGATCTTAACCTAGGATGTTTGGCCTGGTATTGACGGTTTACCTGTTTCACGATTAGCTCTGCATCGCTGAAGAATTCCAAGTTTTTAATTTTCATTCTATTGGCATCTTCTAATCCTAACACTAAGGCTCCATACTCACATACATTGTTAGTATGTTCAGTGTTCCACTGTAATCTATAAGAGAAAGAGATAACGAATTTGTCACCAGGTGCCACAAAAAACACCCCAGCAATGGCCCCAAAATAAGATGAGGCACCATAAAAAAAACATCTTCCAAACACTAGTGCTATATACATCTTGTTTTACTTTTACTTTTTCCTTTCTATTTTATCTACAACTTTCTTCTGTACATACATCAATACCGTCATTGATAGATAAAATACAATTGCCTAAATCTTGATCAACAATATAAATAGGGTAGTTGTTTTGGTTATGTGGGTCACTTACCATGAATGCTAACCTGGTTTCTTTGTACAAATGCGTGAACTGTCCTCCAAAGACTGGGATCATGGAAAACGTCATGTCAAGTTGGAGGGATCCTCCAAGTTTAGCGCCCCAAGACCTGGATAAGAGAATAACGTACTTCGGGGGTATATCGACGACGACCACATCCATTATAACGCCTTTTGTGGGTATATGTGCAAGATTGATGACTAAATATTTTATCATACCTATACTCTTAACCTTCCTTGAATCGAAAGAATACAAATCTCCATAAGGTATGGTAATTTCAAGACCGAGTCTCTCCATAATGGCTTTAGGAATTACATTGTGAGAGGCTCCATAATCTAACATGCAATTATGGAGTAAGTGATCCTGCATAGTCAGAGTAATATAGAAAGGGGCGACGATGTCTGTGGCACCATTGAAATGTGGGCCAAAAATTATGTTAGGCTTGTCATCTTCTAAATTTATAACATCGGCCTGACTTTCGTTTTTCGAAAAACTTATCAATTTGGCGATTTGTTTCCTGTAAATTAGATTTTTTGCCAGTTCGACAAGACGTATAGGGATTTTGATTTTATTTATTTCATTTTCCAGATTAAAACTTCCTATTGTTTTGTCGATCTCTATGGTTTGGGTTTCTAACCCCTTCTTTTCAATTTTCCTTTGTTGTGAGGTCTTGGTTTCAATTACAGGGACCTCCATTTTCTGTGCGTTCGCGGCTGATGTTTCTACTGACTTTGTCTTGGTAGGATGTGTGTTAGTGGTTCTAGCTTTTATAGTTTGTTTCTCCGTATTTTTTGAAACTGAATCGTCTGTTTCACCCCTCGGAATTTTTTTTTTTCATCGGGGGAGTTGCGGGGCTCTTATTTCTAGGCCTTAGATTGTATTTTTGGTAGAGTTCGGCCATTATATTGTCTGCAATTTCTTGATAGGTTGAATCTTCAATAATACCACTGTTTTTATTTTTATTTTGGGATGTATCCTTCCTGGTTGCAAATTTTTCATAATCTTGCCTCGTTAAAAAAGGCTGTAGGCAGTCGTCGCCAAGATTGTTAATGTCTTCTTCTAGTTCCTCAAAATCTTCCATGTCTTCTCCTCCTATAACGCTTTCGTTTTTAAATGGAGTTTGGATTTTTTGATCTTCGTTCTTAATTTGTCTTGGTGGATTTTGAGGGATAGGATTCCTTTTGAAATCCTTTCTAGGAAAGTGCTCATTCTTCGCTTGATCTAGCTCTATTCTTGAGATTTTATTTGAGAGCTCTTTGATTATTCTCACCATGTCATCTATTTTGACTTCCGAAGATCTTCTTGATCCAGACGGTCCCCCTTGATCTCTATATCTTATGATTTCTTTCTTTGATTTTTCTGTAAAGTAAATTTAAAGATGTCAAATTAGGGGATCCCATAAACTTATAATGTGAATCCAGCTGAAAGAAGAAAAGTTTCCAGAGCGTCTTGTAATTCATGTATAACAGCCTTATTAGATGTAAAGATATTGCTTCACTGCTAGCGAGCCTGTTCAGTACCCTGGTGAAGTTATCCGACTTCCCATATTGAATTTCCTTTCACCACTTCATTTTTTTTTTAAAGCATTTAAATGCTGAGATGAGGGCAATCAATATCATGAATTTCCTTTCTTCATCTCTTTGGACTAGATGGGGGCAATCAATATAATGAATTTCCTTTCACCATTTGTCTGTGTATATTTTATTTCAATATGAAGTGGGGGAAATCAATAAGTATGTAATATACTCGGGAAGGTATCTGTTTGAAAATTTTAAGAACAAAGGCCCATCAACTCACTTAAATGGCTCTTGACTAATCTTCTCTCTTGCCTTCAAACATCATTGGCTTCAAGGAAATTCTTAAAGGAAACTTCTTGACATATTTTAAGGGATTTCCTTGAGAAAAACGAATCGGTTTATTCCTGTTAGGAGAGATAATAAGGTTAGGGTTAACCTAGACATACTTCTGGTTCAACTAAAATTAAAGAACTATAAACTCAACCTATTCTCGTTTTTGAAGGTTTGATTGAGAATTTTCAGAACCAAAGTGAGACCTTTATTTTCTCAAGGGACTCATGATAAACAATTGGGGTTAGGTGAGAAGCGGGCTTTACCTTGCTTAAGGGGAAAATAAAGGGCTTCAGAAAGACTACTGCACACATGATCATTTTTTAAGATTTTCTTAGTTAGAATTTAAAACTTTTCCTTAAGTCCCCCCCCATTTTTTTTTTAGAAATTTCAGTGATAGCATCAACATCAATTGGACTAACAATTTATTTATTTATATCTGCTAGGGTAATTTAGATTGAGTTTTCAGAGCATAATCTCATACCTTGGTAACTCCTAGTTTGTTGGCTAAAAGGTTGTTAATTTCTTAACTTTTTCATCGAAAGACAATTAATATACTTATTTGGGCCCATCGCCTTTTTAGCATCTCTAGTATCTTGGTTGGTCAATGACTTTTATGCAAAATAAGTTAGCATGCTGATTGTCAAGAAATCTCATGAATACATTTTATTTATTTATTTATATTTTTTAGGGAAAAACTTACTGAAGGAAATGAAACTATACAATAAGAATGAAAACAAACCGGTATGTACAATGAGAGTTCAGAAACACATTACTGCATGAAGTGTTTAAGGTGCTGCCCATTTACAGGGGTGTTGAGAATGTCTCCATCGAGATTTTCTAATAAAAAAACATTTTTTCCCTTAGAAGCCGAAATCTTGTATGGGCCAGACCAGATTGGATAAAACTTGCCATGTTTACTAGTGTCTTTTCTCCTGGCTTCCCATTTCAAGACCAGATCACAAGGGAGGAAATCTCTATCTTTAGATTTTCGATCGAATAAGGCCTTCATGTTAACCTGATATCTCTGTAACCTTTCATTCACTTCGGCCCAATTTTGCTGAACTTCAACCAGCTGGTTTATCCTTCTGGTAACGTTGTTAGGTTTTTCATTTAAATCTTTCCAAAGTTTCATCACGGGTAGAGCAAGATTTATTGGTAAAATGATGTCGATACCATATACGATCTGAAAAGGGGAAATCCCAATTGATCTTTTGGTACTTATCCTATTAGCCCATAGAGAATATTTTAAATGGATATGCCATGCTTCCTTATTTTCAGTCAAAACATTCTTTATCACAGTAATTATACTTTTATTAGATGATTAAGCTAGACCATTACCCTGTGGATAGTATGTTGTTGAGTGTCCTAATATGATATTGTATTTTTGGCAGAAGCTTACCATGGCCATTGACTTAAATGCTTGGGCATTATCAGTGAGTATATTTCAGGGACAACCAAACCTAGATAAAATATTTTCTTCTAGGAAATTGATTACTACTGAGTCGGTTGCATTTCCTGTGGGCATGGCTTCCACCCATTTAGTGAAATAGTTTGTCGCAGTTAAAATCCACTTGTGTTGTGTGTTGGAATGTGGGTGAATTTCTCCAATGAAATCAAGACCCCAATGTTGAAATGGAGCTTCGGTTTTAACCGGGACTAAAGGTAAGGCTGGAACTTTCTGTTTTCCTGTAAACATCTGATAATGAGTACAAGTTCGGACTTTAGTGTTTACATCTATGAATAATTTAGGTCAGTAATACCCGACTCTTAATATTTTATAAGCTGTTGCCCATTGCACACTCCTAAGTGGAATTCATCGATAACCCTTTCCATTTTGGTCTCGACTAAGAAACTCAGTAGGAAACCTAGAGGGTCTTTCCAATACAATTTGCCATCTATGATACAATATTTTATAGCGTGTAACTTCATTGTCCTAGTTTTGGATGGGGTTAATTCACTAGGATATCGAAGGGTCAGTAGGTAAGAAATGATATTGCGGTACCGGACTAAAGTAGAGAACTTGTCTTGAATCTCAGTTGTGGGTGCAGTGACGTCAAGCTCATCTATTTCTAAAAATCCTTCATTTTCTTGTAGCTGATTTATTCCAAGTACTTTCAAATTTGATTCGGCTAGCAATTTGGCCAAACCCCGACCTTTGATAATTTTAGTCGGTTTGACTTCCAGGTCGAACTCCTGGATTTTATCCAATCACCTGCCTCTTCTTCCGTTGTTGTCTGGCTGCACCAATATATCTTTAACAGAACTTGATGGCACATAGGAAATGATCTTCGAGTGCAATACGTATGTTCTGAAAGCCTTGAGAGATTTTACCATTGCATAAGCTTGTTTTTCCAAAATGTCATATTTCATCTTAGTGTCCCTGAGACTTCTGCTAAAAAATGCAATAGGCTACTCAAAACCTTCATCATTTTTCTGTAATAATACACTTGCGATGTATGTTCAAAGGCAAAAGAGAAAATCATTTTTTTTTTGTGTAATCCGGGCTTGCCAGGACTGGAGCTTCACTTATTACTTTCTTGATTCATTGAAATGACGCTTTGGCTTCGTTTGTCCATTTCACCTCGTTGTTATTTTAAGCATATCTGTAATCAATTTAACAATTTCGGCAAAGTTAGGGATAAATCTTCTCAAGAACATTATTTTTCCTAAAAAAAATTGAATTTCTTTCACATTTCTAGGAATATTTATGGTATCTATCGCCTCGACCCTTTTGGGATCGATTTTTATTCCATCTCTTGACATGATATGACCCAAGAGTTTACCTTCTTGCATTGTGAAATGGGATTTCTTGGGATTAAGTGACAAATCGAATTTGCGACATTTCTCGAAAGTTTGTTCGAGGTGTGTTAGATATTCTGCATCAGATTTAGAGAAAACAGTCAGGTCATCTAGATAGATAACAAAAAACTTATCTCTTTCTCCCATGAAACCTATATCCATTGCTCATTGGAAAGTTTCCCTTGCATTCATTAAACCAAAAGGCATTTTGTCATACATAAAAGTACCCCAAGGGGTAGTGAATGCAGTTTTTTCTTTGTCATCTTGGTGTACAACAATCCGATTGTAACTTGAAAAACCATCAATCATGGACATGCTATTAGATCCAACTAATTTTTCTAAAACATGATCCATCTTAGGTAATGGATAATTGTCTTTAAGTGATGATTGATTCAGGTTTCTAAAATCTACACACAGTCTGATCTCACAGTTTTTCTTTCTCACTGGGACTGAATTGGCTACCCACTCAGAGTATATTAGTGAGACAATGATTTTAGAATCCAAGAGGTTTTTGACTTCTTTTTCTATTACCGGTAGTAGGATCGGGTTAATCTGTCTGAGTTTTTGTTTGAAAGGTTTTACACCTAGTTTGAGAGGAATTTTATGCTCCATTATAGTGGTGTCATAAGACCAAGCGAAAACGTCTTTATATTGTCTAAGCAACTCAAAATACTTAATTTTGATTTTTGGAGATAGATATTTGGATAATTTCACCAACCTAGGATTTTCTTTGGTACCTATATCGCAATCCTCGACCTCCTCCAACTGAGGCTATAAGGTAGAATTTAAAGGGATGTCATCATGGTTGAATATCCTTTCTAAGGGGATCAAACCTTTAGGTATCTGATTATTTTTCAAAACAAGCATCCTATGGTTAGTGATTTTATCTTGGAATTTTTGGGGGTCTTCGCCTTCCTGCATGATCCAAATAGGGTCATTCTGGTTTTCTTGGTCGACATGTGTTTAGACAAAGTCATCTACTGTCTCTAAAATTTTCCGGAGTTGTTCATCATCCTTAAAAACTTGCCAATGTTGTATGTTATTCGATATGGAAGGCCTATATATTATTAGTATATGGTACTTGAATTTGAAAGCAGTAGGAGGTGTGAGCGTTGAAGATGCTTTGGCTAACGCATCCGCCTGTTGATTTTATGCTCTTGGGATATAATGAACATTAACAAAGGAGATTTTTTTTTTTTCCGATCATATCCCAAACACAGTTCCAATAAGATCTTAACCTAAGATGTTTGGCTTGGTATTGACGGTTTACCTGTTTCAGGATTAGATCTGCATCGCCGAAGACTTCCAACTTTTTAATTTTCATTGTCCTAGCATCTTCCAATCCTAACACTAGGGCTTCATACCCGCATACATTGTTAGTACGTTCAGTGTTCCACTGTAATCTATAAGAGAAAGGGATAACAAATTTGTCACCAGGTGCCACAAAAAACACCCTAGCTTCGGCCCCAAAATAAGATCAGGCACCATCAAAAAACATCTTCCAAACACCAGTGCTATATACATCCTGTTTTACTTTTTCTTTTTCTTTTTTATTTTCTGTACAACTTTCTTCTATACATACATCAATACCATCATCAATAGATAAAATACAATTGCCTAAATCTTGATCAACAATATAAATAGGGTAGTTGTTTTGGTTATGTGGGTCACTTACCGTGAATGCTAATTTGGTTTCTCTGTACAAACGAGTGAACTGTCCTCTAAAGATCGGGATCGTGGAAAACGTCATGTCGAGTTGGAGGGATCCTCTAAGTTTAGCGCCCCAAGACCTGGATAAGAGCATACTGTACTTCGGGGGTATATCGACGATGACCACATCCATTAGAATGCCTTTCGCGGGTATCTGTGCAAGATTGACGACTAAATATTTTATCATACCTATACACTTAACCTTCCTTGAATCGAAAGAATACAAATCTCTATAAGGTCTGGTAATTTCAAGACCGAGTCTCTGCATAATGGCCTTAGGCATTACATTGTGAGAGGCTCCAGAATCTAACATGCAATTATGGAGTAAGTGATCATGCACAGTCAGAGTAATATAGAAAGGGGCGACGGTGTCTGTGGCACCGTCGAAATGTGGGCCAAAAATTATGTTAGGCTTGTCATCTTGTAAATTTATAACATCGGCCTGACTTTCGTTTTCCGAAAAACTGATCAATTTGGCGATTTGTTTCCTGTAAATTGGATTTTTTTCCAGTTCGACAAGACGTATAGGGATTTTGATTTTATTTATTTCATTTTCCAGATTAAAATTTCCTATTGTTTTGTCGATCTCTATGGTTTGGGTTTCTAACCCCTTCTTTTCAATTTTCCTTTGTTGTGAAGTCTTAGTTTCAATTACAGGGACCTCTGTTTTCTGCATGTTTGCAGCTGACGTTTCTGCTGACTTTGTCTTGGTAGGCTGTGTGTCAGCGGTTCTAGTTTTTATAGTTTTTTTCTCAGCATTTTTTTAAACTGACTCGTCTGTTTTGCCCCTCGGAAAAATCTTTTTCACTGGGGGAGTTGCGAGGCTCTTGTTTCTAGGCCTTAGATTGTATTTTTGGTGGAGTTTGGCCATTATATCATCTGCAATTTCTTGATAGGTTGAATCTTCAATAATACCACTGTTTTTGTTATTTTGGGATCTATCCTTCGTGGTTTCAAATTTTCATAATCTTGCCTCATTAAAAAAGGCTGTAGGTAGTCGTCGCCAAGATTATTAATGTCTTCTTCTAGTTCCTCAAAATATTTCGCGTCTTCTCCTCCTATAAAGCTTTCGTTTTTAAATGGAGTTTGGATTTTTTGATCTTCATTCTTAATTTGTCTTGGTGGATTTTGAGGGATAGGATTCCTTTTGAAATCCTTTCTGGGAAAGTGCTCATTCTTCGCTTGATCTAGCTCTACTCTTGAGATTTTATTTGAGATCTCTTTTATTAATCTCGCCATGTCATCTATTTTGTCTTCTGAAGATCTTCCTGATCCGGACGGTCCCCCTTGATCTCTATATCTTCTGATTTCTTTGTTTCCAGTTTCGAATTTGGTTTTCAATTTTCCTGATGGAATCATGTTTGAATCAATATATAAGGTATCATATTTCATCTTGGTGAGGTCCATCGATCTCCTCTCCCTCAATAAAAGGGTGAATTTAGGGTCGAAAGAACCAATGAAGGGTACTTTCGTTGTAGGTTGGGACGGTTTGAGCTCGGCTGGGATATTATTATACAATTTATTGAACCTTTGAGTGAACTCGAGGACTGATTCAACGTGTTTCTTTCTTAGATCCCCAAATTCAGTTAGATAATAGAGATGGTCTTTCCTTCCCCCCCACTGTCTAATGAAAGCATTTTCAAGTTCCTCATAAGACGGTATAGATCCTGCTGCTAGTCCTCATAACCAGATTCGTACTTGTCCTTCAAAAGTTTGAACCAATAGTCTCGAATAGACATCTTCACGTTTGAGTCCAAGGATATCGGCAAATTGGTCAAAGAAATTGATGTGTTCGGCTGCAGTCAAATCACCCTCTCCTGTGAATTTCGGAAGATTCTTCATGTAGTTTTCAGGTAAGTCATGTAGGGGAACTGGGAGGATCAAAAGGGCATATCTAGCAGCCACCTTTTCAAATATTCTAGGGGGTGGTGCTTGGATACCTTCTTCTCCTCCTCCAGCCCCACCTCCAACAGCACCTCCTCCGGCCACACCTCCTCCGACCACAGCCATTGATGATTTAGAGGTTATTGCTTTGAAATTATGAAGAATGGTTTTAGGAAATTGGTTGTCGAGAGAAAGGAAACTTGAGGAAGGGGAACTAGGAAAAAGTGGATTGTTTTCTTCAGACTCATAGGGTGAATATAAAAGAGAATCAATAGGAGTTGTGTTGAGAAGAATAGGAAAATGAACTTCACGAAGCGAAGAAGTGTCAATCGAAGAGGGAAGTGATGCAAATCTTTTATTTCTATTCATAAAAGAAACGGTTGGGAAAATCTTAGTTTTAAAATTAGGCGAGACCAAACCAGGCTCAAAGGTTGTAATCTTATTGGTAGGTAATCCCCCGTAATACGGTGGGGTATTCGATCCTTCACAAAGATATCTAGTGTTTGACTCTGTAATTTTAGGTTGATAAAACCTATTTGTCGATGATACAATCTATTTAGGATATCTTTTCGATTTTAAAATTTTTTCTAGATCTGGAACCGACGAAGTCTGTTTGTCGTCTGGCTTTCTTCTGGTATTATTTTGGTTAAAAGCTAGTTTATTTATCCTGGAGTTTCCAAGTGAAAAATAAGGGAGCCTTATAAGGTTTTCGATCTTTGTTCACTATCAAATATAGAAAGTGTTAATGTCGTTCTTCCCAGGGAAAAGCTTCGTTTCTTCGTTCCCCGACAATGATGCCAAAAAGATGTTGTTCCTAAGTTTGTACTTTAAGGATATAAAGTACACCGTCAAAGCATCCAAAAAGATAGAGACGGTTAAGGATAAAAAGGTAGGTTATATGAAAAGGGATATTGTTGGTTCCTTAGCAGTCTTTGTCTAGCTTCCCAGTTTTCCTGGATGCTAATGTCTCTTTCAATAATTGCCCATGAATGTTCTAACTCGAACCGGTTATTTGTTATCTGAAGGATGGTGTTAAATAAATTAAAAGCAATAATCATTTGATCTGATAGTCCAAGTTCGATATTAGGCTGTCTTGTAACTGGAATAGTCATGGGTGAAAAGGATTGAAAGGTTAAGTTCTTGTGTTTTCTTTTAAGAGTTCGCTATTTCTGCTTCAAAACATGTAAAAAGAACTCCAGAAAAAACCTTGAATTAATAGTATGACGAAACTAAAGGCCGTTTTTGGTATCTAAGTTAAATTTTGAAAAGGGAATATACATGAAGTGAAAAGAAAACATTAAGCTATCGAATAGGGTGAGGCATCATTTAAAGAGGAAGCTTACTGTGTTGACAAGAGAAGAAAATAATCAAGAAAAACTCTTAATGAAGCATATGATATTGGAATCTAAAACTTTTACAGGTCTTATATCTGCTAATAGCCGATACAGAGGAAAGGCTGTAAAGGATTAAATTGCAAGAATAATTAATTACCACAGTAGAAGTTGTACTAAATTGTAGTTAAGCATTTATTAAAAAGATATATGAAAAATATTAAACGACGGAGAAACACATAACTCAAACTTGAATAGATCTGGAATCTGGAATCTGTATTCGTATTAATTCAAAAATATCTTCAAATTCTTCGTTACAATTTGCCTAGAAAAAAATCCCTAGATTAGTATCCTGAAATTATATTTATACTAGATCCTTCATGATTGTTGGTTGGTGATCTCCTAACTCCTAGGGGAAAATAGTTACAAGAATTGCAAACCCCAATTGTTTGCATGATTTTCATTTATTTTCCTATCATCTCGATAATACAAGTTTTCAAAATGATATTTCATTGTTTTACTGAAGTATCTCCTTCTTGTGACCTGATACATTCAATACATTTTTCCAGAAGATGTAGGAAATTTCTGGGAGGCTTTGGGAGATCCTTTGCTTCATATAAATAGAACTTTCTTTGAGTTTCTGGAAACTGATCTTCAATCTCCTTACCAGTAAACTTAATTGATTGCAATTTTAAGTTTGGCTTCACTAGCCACCTGTCTACTAGGGTAACATCCATTTCCTTTAACTGTGAAATTTCCATTTGAAATTTGTTCAAACTTTCTTTGGAATTAAATTGGTGTCTCTGGAAGGTTAGAATATTGGTTTGAAGTCAGATGATAATGTCTGTACCCTTCCTAACACCTCCTCATAGGTTTTGACCCCTTTGAAAATGTCATCGCGAGGGGATTCCTCATGCTCAAACGCTTTCATGCCACAATGAGCTATGCAGCTCCCCACTATTTGATAAGGGTCATGTTTCCTGTGTTCGAGATTCACCAACTTGAACTCCTTAAGAGCAGTAGCTTCAAATTTGGAATGACCCAGGTTGATTAGCGAAAACCTTCCTATTTGTACAGGAAAGACTGGCCAAAATTTCTTTTGAGTTATTTTCAGCTTTATCCCAATACTGCCTGTTATTATATGATGGGATGCCTCCCTGCACACCAGTCTGTCAGGGAGGAATTTCGGAAGTGCATGAGGAGGGATAGAACATCCAAAAACCCCGATATAGGAGAAATTATCCTCAATAAACCAATCGACAACCTCCTTGAGATTTCCTATGAACGACGCTGAAATACGGGGGGGTGCACAACTGTACATCATCTAATGCATCGATATCACCATGAAATGACAAATTTTGTAAAATGAATCCTTAGCATTTTCTTCCCAAAGATTAGAATGATATTCATGAACAGGCTTAGTGCATGTTGGGTTCCAACTCCAATTCATCAAAGGGAAAGGATTCATGAAACATATAGCGTCCATGATATACGCCGACATGTAAAAGGCTATTGGTCGTCCATTGGACCTCACGGTTTGATATTCCATAAACTCCTTAGCTAGGTTATTTGATAGAATTTTGTTCCAATTGAAGCTATAGCCTTCGGGTGCTTCATGTAAAAGGGGCACCCATTCTGTAGGGAAATGGGTAGGACTTTTCTTCCCGAAAAGTCTACATAACATCATATCCACATAAACCATGTACTCGTTCAATGAGGTTGTAGCATAAATGTTATGGGTATTAGCCCTGAACTTTGTTGGGTGTCTCCACTAGTCTTTGATTATGCTGGGGTATGTTTGATCTGCCTCTGTACATTCTTTCTTTTGAAATTCACTTACAAACTATTTATTATAAATGTACTTAGAATTGGGAGATAGTTTGTACATTACTTGTATATGCTTCGGTCGGAAAGAGCCTATGATGACCCCTTGGTTGTCTGAGATGCTTCTCCTCTGCATGTCTGTCCTCTCTAAAACCCAACTAATCATATTTTTGTATGCCATGAGTCATGGGCGTGTGGCTACTTTGTGAAGCTTAGACTCTGCTATGTCCTGGAGTTTGTTTTCAGAATCATTGGAAAAATTCTTGATTTCGTAGTCCAAGGTTTCAAAAATTTGCCTCCATGATTTGATAGAATCGATGGCATGCGGTGTAGTATCAGACACGACATCTCCTTCTGGGACTGAGATTTCAGCTGCTTCTTCGCTTTTCTTAGGTTCCTTTCTAGGTGCCATATGTTCGAGTTTTAGAACGAATTCCTGTCGCAGATCAAAATGTTTAAGTTTGCTGAATGTAATTCACTTTTGAGTCTAAACAATAAGAATGAAATTCGAAAAAACCAAAGCTTTATTAACCTTTAACTCTTCTCACGAAGGACGTACTGTCACAGGCGGTAAAACTTTAATTTTTTTTTAATGAGGAAGATATGCCCAGAGATACACAGTTAAGTTAGAAATATCACTATTTGTCCATTACGAAAGATACCGTATATTGGCGATTTCAAGCTAAAGCTTCGAAAGGAATGCTCTCAATGAATCCCAAAATGCGAAACGCGAAAATTTCTTTTAATCTCTATTAGTTCCATTTTAAACTAACTTAAATTCGTTTTAAACTTTGTTAAAAATTTCACGATTTCACCTTTCAGAATTTCGGGGATCCTGTACCCATGAGGTTTGTCATGAACAAACCCCGAATCATGAAATCACGATAGGATTAATTTAGGCACTAATTACTCGTATTAATGCTTTAATCAATTAAGATTAGTGATTAACTTCTTCATTTCGGAAAATTGGGGACCAAGAGTTCAAGGGCTGACGCTTTGACAACACTTTGATACAAGGAAAACCGAATCACGATAGATTAATGAATTGTTGATTGTGTTTAAGAGTTTAATTAATCACAATTAAAGGATACTTTGTGAAATGCGCATCATGACTTCTAACACTTACTTATTCTTTTATTATTAATATTATTATTTTTTAATATAAAGCCTTTTCGGGATTTCAACACGGGGAGTCTGGAGTGATTAGTTAGGAAAACAACTTTGTGAAAGGCCGAATCCCGAAACCCAAAAAGTCGAAATATTTTTGACTCTTTTTAAGACTAAGGGCGGCTCCATGACTAACAAAAAGCGATGCTTCAGGTTTAAAGGGTAAAACATTAAACTTTGTGTCAACACCAAGTATGTAACAATCATGTATCAACTACTCATCAACTATGACTCAGCAACATGTACCAAGATCATCAATTGTACACCTCATGTATGTGCCAACTCATCAACTACTTGTCTCAACCATGTACCCAACTTGTACCTCAACCAAAAGCCCTCATCAATTTCATCATCCAAATATTATTTATAACTCTGTAATAGAATTGGTGTATATTATCACATACTTGCAAACCTTCCTTCACTTTAAACAACAAGAGACTAGCATTTACATCAAAATTTTCTTTAGTCTCAAATGACTAGTTTTGGATTAGTCAACAACCCTGACTTTTAAATAATCATAACTTTGTACCTGTAATGAATAAATATATGAAATTGATAAATAATTTTCTTCAGTGTGTTTTATGCAATTCGTCTAGGTGTCACTACTTGGAACCTCTCAAAAAATTAGTTATAACAAAAATAACATACCTTGTTGAATTCTGGCTTATTCTAGAGAGCGACCTTGTATAGCGTGCCCCACACAGAATATTAGTTGAATCGATATGAAACTGTTACAAAGAATATTAAAGACTATACTCTAACCAAAACATTTGGTCTTATTGAATTTGTATCTGTTATGAATAATTTATGACGTTTTTACCCGAAACACCTATTTTTGATTAGTTTCAGGACTAGCCACAAACCCTATTTTCCACGGAGAGTAAATCCAAAAATACAAAGACCCACAAGCTAAATGTTTTAACATAGATACTTGGATATGTTTCCTCAATGGCATATCAATTTCATGGTCTGAATCATTCTATAAAAAAATTTATTGTGAAAATGGTGAGATGACCTGTAAATAACATACCTTAGAAAGCACCATCAAAAGAATTTATCCTTCCTTGAATTCCGGCCTTCTTTTCTTTACCTTCCCTCATAAATTCGGATTAGATATCCTTTGGTTACCTTAGACACCTATAGGTATTCAATATGCTCAAGTGTGATTTAAATGAGAGAGTCTTGCCTCTTATTTATACTCTCCAAGTAACTTCCTTAAAAACATCTTCTAGGTCACTTTGCTTGCTTTCCTTATTTTAGCGTTAACCCATTTCTAATTTCTCCATTAAATTTATTATTTAAATAATTTATTTTGTATTCACTTTGAATTATAGTGCACTCATCACTTCACTTTATTATTTACCTTTTAAAAACTCTTAAACCACTTTGACTACTTTGACCTTTTGGGGCTTCTAGATGACATATGAGGGTCCTCCAACTTCGTAAGGACATAACTCTCAAACCGTGAGGAGTTATGTGACGTTCCACATACCACTAGAAATGGAATGACATGTACTATCCATATAGAATAGTATTACCTAAAAATATATCAAAACATACTATTATCCATCAAGCAAACTTGGGTCCATTACCCAAACCTGGGTTCTCCAACTTCTCATGGCCATAACTCTCTAACTGTGAGGAGTTATGTGACGTTCCACATACCACCGGAAATGGCATGAAAATCACTATCCATATAGGATAGTTTCATTGAAAAATTCACTGGTGTTCATCTCATTATTTCACAAATAAGCATGGGTTCTCTAACCATACTTCTAGGATAACTCAATCCGCAAAGCGTCTTCTCGTGAGGGATTTCACCATAAGGGGACCAATTTGGAGTACATACATTTCTACTTATTATCAATCGTGACAAGACAATAATAAGTCATCTTTACATAAAAAAATCTTGGGTCCATTACCCAACCTTTGTGCTACGGGGCTTTCTTCAAGGGTTGACATCAATGAAAACCAACCTTAATCAACAATATCCCCCTTTGGCATTGATGGAAACACTCTGATGCAATACTGAAATCATATCATTCATTTTTCCCCTGGAACCATGCCTCTGTCCTCTGTATCTGATAAATCTGCTCCCCCTGAAACCATGCCTCTGTCCTATGCATCTGATAAATATCTCCCCTTGGAACGATGCCTCTGTCCTTTGCATCTAATAAATCTCTCCCCCTTTGTCATCAATGGAAAAGGTATCTTTCCATCCGGGGTTTCTCCCCCTAACTAAAATGTCCACTTATGGTGCTTCCTCGTGTAAATCTAATACATATAAGATAAACATTAAAAAAACATTCATTTTGGAGTAGAAATAACTCCAAGTCTCTGGAAAATATATTCAAAGGATTCCCGTGGAAGTTGTTTTGTGAAGATGTCTGCCACTTGTTCTTTTGTGCCCACATACTCAACTATGATGTTCTTTTCTGCAACCTTCTCCTGTAGAAAGTGATACTTGATTGGGATGTGCTTCATCTTGGAGTGCATCATCGGGTTCTTCGAGATACTGATGGCACTTGTATTATCACAATAGATTGGAATGGGCTCATCATACTCAACCTGTATATCTGTCAGAGTTTGTTTCATCGAAAGAACCTATGTACAACATGATGTTGCTGCAATATACTCTGCCTCGGCTGTAGATAAAGATACTGATGATTGTTTCTTGCTTAGCTATGATACTAAACACTCACCCAAGTAGAACGCTGGTCCACTGGTGCTTTGTTTGTCATCAATACAACGTGCCCAATCTATATCTATGTAGGCAATAAGTGATAGATCCTTTCCTTTTGGATACCATAATCCAAACTCTTCTATTCCTTAGAGATATCTGAAAATCCTCTTCACTGCTAACACATGTGACTCATTTGGTGCTGCTCGAAATCGTGCCACCTGTCCAACTACCTGCATTACATCTGGTCTGGATGTTGTCACATATAGTATGTTTCCAATCATTGACTTGTATTGCCTCTGATATGTAGACTTCGAATCATCATCTTTGCTCAACTTGCAACTGGTTTGCATGGGAGTGATAACTGGGTTTGCAATCTTCCATTCCGAACCTCTTTAGAATTTCTCTGATATACTTGGTTTGATAAATAAATATTCCTTGTTTTCTTTGATGTATCTAAAGTCCAAAAAAGAAGGATAGTTCTCCAAGTAACGACATTTCAAATTCATTCTGCATATCTTTTGCAAACTTCTGGCTTAACCTATCATCATCACTACCAAAAATAATATCATCAACATAAACTTCAATTAATAAAATATTACCTTCACTTACCTTGATGTAGAGGTTGTTGTCTGCACTTCCTTTTTTGAACCCTACCTACTGCAAATACTTATCTAGTCTAGAGTACCATGCTCTAGGAGCCTGTTTTAGACCATACAAGGCCTTCTTTAATTTACACACATAATCTGCATTCTCTGACAACTGAAATTCTTTTGGTTGTTCAATGTAGACTTCTTCTTCAAGTTCCCCATTCAGAAAATATGATTTTACGTCTATCTGATATACTTTAACATTTTTGGAGCATGCATAGGCTAAAAGCAACTGGATTGGTTCCATTCTAGCAACTGGGGAAAATGTCTCTTCAAAGTCGATTCCTTCAATCTGTGCATATCCTTTACATACCAATCTAGCTTTGTTCCTTGTAACTTGTCCATATTCATTTAATTTATTCCTGAAAACCCGTTTTGTGCCAATCACATTGTTATTATTTGGTCTTGGAACCAGTTCCCAATTGTCATTTTTCTCTATTTGATCCAATTCTTCATTCATGGCATTATTTCAAAATTCATCCTTGTTGGCTTCTTCAAAACAGTTTGGTTCAATTGTAGATAAGAGTGCTAGGTGTGTTTGTTCTGGTGAACGGATTTTTCTTCTAGTCTCAACTTCTGCATATTTGTTTCCAATAATCTGATTTGAAGGATGATTCTTCTGTACTTGTTTGCTAGGTGTCTTTGGAGATACTTGCTGAAATTGATCTTCTGTTTCTATCGGATTCTCTTCATATCCCTCTTCTACTTCATCTTCTGCTTCTTCTTCTTCGAAAAGTTGTTCCATTGATTTGTTTTCTTATTCCTTTGATTCTGGTCTACTTGTTTCAACAATTGTTACGTTGATGCTTTCCACAACTTTGTTCAATCTTAGATTGTAACACTTGTATGCTTTCCTTATACTTGAGTAACCAACAAGTAATACTTTGTCCACACGAGAGTCAAACTTTCCCATTCTTCCATCTTCTCTTTTGATGTAGCATTTGCTTCCAAAAACTCTGAAGTGCTTCACATTTGCTGGTCTTCCTTTCCATAGCTCGTAGGGAGTTTTATTAGTGTTGTTTTTGAGCATTACTTTGTTTTGAATGTGAACTGTTGTATGAACTACCTGTTTCCAAAATATATCTGTCAATTTTGAATCCATTAGCATTGTTCAAGCCATTTACTATACTGTCTTGTTCTTTCTTTCAACAACTCCATTATGTTGAGGTGTCCTAACAATAGAGAATTGCCTTTTTATTCGATGACTGCTACAGTAGTCCATAAATTCCTTTGAAGTGAAATCTCCTCCAATATCATATATCAAGCATTTGATTCTTGAATCCATCTCATTTTCAACCATTTCCTTGTAGATCTTGAAGTTTTCAAAAACTTTTGACTTGTTCTCGAGAAGGCAAACTACAGTCATTCTTGTATAATCATCAACTAATAACATAAAGTATCTCTCACCTTTTAAGCCCTTTGTTGTAGTTGGTCCAACTAGATCAGTATGCACAATTTCTAGTGGTCTTGTTGTTGAATATTCCTTTGATTTGAACCTGGTCTTTGTTTGCTTTCCTTGTTGCAAATGCTTGCATAAAGTGTTGGTTGGTTTCGTGATCTGGGGCATTTCTCCGACTGCTTCTCTTTTGTTGACTTTGACAAGGTTATCAAAATGCATGTGACCCATTCTTCTATGCCATAGCCAAATTTCATCTTCCTTTCCTAGAAAACACTTTTTATTTCCAATTTCACTTAACACATATATGTTGTTTGAAGTTCTTGAAACTGTACCGACCAATTTCCCTGAACCTTCTCTTCTTATCTCACACTTTTGTGAATCAAAAGTAACTTTATGCCCTTGTTCACACATTTGAATCACACTTAGAAGATTATGTTTCATATCTTCTGCTAGTAGAAAATTTTGTGCCTTTTTATTCTTGTTCCTAATTTGGACTATGCCTTCTCCAATGATTTTGGCTGAATTATCATTTCCTAAGGAGACTGATCCATTTCTTTCCTTTCACAATGTAAGAAATTTGTCTCTATCACCTGTCATGTGTTTTGAACACCC
>JZKD02S1576129.1:639355-653697 GCA_000966675.3 Picea glauca
TATATGTCTTGAAGAATTACATTCATTGGAAGCACCAACTTCCTTTGTTTTCCAGCTGCAACTGGAAGAAGGCTCCAACCCCCTAGTTTCTCAGGTTACAACCTGAGGGAAGCTCCAACTCCCCAATTCTCTAGCTATAACCAAAAGGAGGCTACAACCCCGTAAGTTCTCTAGCTACAACCGAAAGGTGGCTACAACCACCTGTCCTTACCCCGTCCAACCACCCTGGAATAGAAGTAGAATGATGGAACCACTGTCACTCTATCTGTTGGTTATAAACTACCGAACAAATCTGTGCTCCAGACCCTGGGTTTGTATCTTTCAGGGTACCAACAAAGCCTAAAACTATTGGCCGTTCTGGTGAACCAGAAGGCAACACAACACACAGAATGCACTGCGCAATCTCACCCGAGATAGATTTTATGGGTGGCTGTAAGACTCAAGCGTTTACAACCTAGGATTGAGTAGGAGATAGAGGGTCTGCGTTTTGAGCCATTACTTATGATTTATATTGCAAATTATTGTTATCTGACCTTCAGAATTTAACAATGCAATAGAAGGGAACTACACAGTATAATAACTCATTCATTCATCACAATTAACAATTAAATAACATAAGTAAATAGAGATATGCATGCATTCATCACATTACACAGGTATTACCGTGGTTCACCCCCTCCCGGGGCTACACTCACAAAGATTTGGCTCTTGGCTCTCTTATTATGGTAGTTCTGCAGTTTGTGCGCCTCACGCTTACAATTCTCCTTAGATTGGAAAGATCTATGTGAGTCGAACCAGATCGCACTAGGCTCCTCAACCTACGATATGATCCTCTAGGTCTACCTCCTGCTAGATCTCTTGTTACAGGTAGTTCTCTTATCAAAATATTACATAAACTGGGTTCAACTCTACAACAATATTACAACTCAACCTTTGCAAAGTCTCTGAATTTTCGAATCTCTGAGAACCCCTCTTTGATACCTGCTTGCCTATATTTATATCTATCGAGCTCTTCAGCCGTTTACACAAAAAAATCTTATGAAAAACCCTAACTCTTATGTTGTTAGGTCTTCCTTCTCTGCATGCATTCGCTGCTTCCTTCCAGCTGTTTCCTCCTACTTATATGCGTGCGTGTTGTGCTTCTTGCTAGTTTTTTCTTTCCTCCTACATGCTTTCTTTCCCATGATTGCTCTTCCAGCTGTCATTCTTCTATGTGCATGCTTTATTTCCCATTTCAGCCTGTTGTGAATAGGCCCCCAACACTGATATGTGACTCATACCAAGTCACCTAATCTTTCTGAGCTGCCTTGATCTCTTTAGTGATCATCTGGAACTTTTCCCTTAGCTCTGCTACTGTTTCCGGTGCCTGCGTGGTCTTCTCCTTAATGGTTTCAACTACCTGAACGACCACTTCGTCGCTTAGTAGTCCTGCGCATTTTTCCTGGGTCTGCGCCATCTGTGCTCTATCCGCTTCTGCCTGTGGGAGTACTTTTGCTACCCGTTCCTATAATGGTTCTATTTGAGCCTGCCGCTCCTGTTTCTGTGTCTGCGCAGTGATGAGTTCTACGTGCATCTTCTTCAACTCTTGCATCCCCTTCATGCGTTCTAAGATTGATATGATATTTTTCTTTTGCTTGAGTTCTTGGATCAATGCATTGATCCTTTTCTCTTCCTTGTCCTAGCATTGAACCTGTGGGTCCTCCTCCAGTCTTGTCCAAAGTTGTGTTGCTTTGTCGAGAAACTTAGCTGCTGTGCTAACCTATTTCTCCATCTCCTGTATTTGTGTTTTTGCTGCCTACCTCCTTTGCTCCTTTACTACTGGTGGAGTCATTGGTGTTAGCTGTTCTTGGAGATCCCCGATCTCCTTATGGTATTGCGTAATTGCCCGCGCAATCTGGTCGATCTTTTCTGTGGTTGGGAGTTCGTTTCCCTCCACAGTGTTTGGAAGTTTCCCAAAAAATTCTTCCACTCTACGTTCCAACTCGTCCCTGTGTTCCATCACCTTCTGAGTTTCGGATTTGGCCTGCCCGTACTTTTTTTCCAGCGCTTCTCGCTGCTTTGTTGCTTTCTGTAGCTCAACTAAGTTCTTATGTGTCCGAGACTGCATCTCGCGGTCGACACTAACCTATAATTTTTACAGTTCCCTTGACGGAATCCGTGTGAAGACCAATTGAATGTGGTCCTAATCCTTCAGTGGTGTCTGTCCCACTATTTTATCCATTTCCAGCATGTTCAGTTTTATGTGCACTGTTGCGGTTGCGTGTGGAATTGGAAGGGTTGGGTCTCGTTATTCGATCTCCATTATTTCATTGGTTTGCGTTGTCGACTACTCTATGCCTCTACTACTACTTGTGCTCTGGGCTTCTCTGAGTGTCTTGAGGAGTTTCCTTCTGCCAACTCTTTTTGTAGATTATCCCTGTGATGGGGTGCGTGGTCGATGTCTTCCGCCAGACAATCCTGGACCATTCTGGTGATCATTTCTCCATCGTCCTCCATGATCGTCAGGTCTGGTGATGCTCGTTGCACCTTTTATTTCTTGCGTGCACCTGCAGTTTGTTCATCCTATCTTTTATTTCCCTCGGGCTCCTGTGCGATGGGGTTTGGGGTGGTCTCCTGTGTTCCCTTAGTTTTCTTTGGCTGTTCGTTGGTCTCTTTCTACCCCTTATGGGTTCCTGTCTTCTCCGACCCTTCGCTTGTTGGAGGTGGTTTTTTTTGTCCCATCCATGGTTTCTTGGGCACTGGTTTTTCGGAGGCTGTGTTTCTGCCTGCATTGCCTCTCCTTCTGTGGGTCCTTCCGATACCTCTCAGGGAATGGATGGGATCTTCCATTCAGCAGGCCATTGACTGATGAACTTGTCTATATCCTCTTCTGCGATGCAGTAGCACATCGGTAGCCTTTATCAGGATCTTGCCTTGGTTTTATTCACATGGTTTGCCTTGTTGCCCAAAAGTTAGCAATGTTCCCATATCATGCAACCACTTCTGGTGTTATTCTCCATGACCGGTTAATAACTTCTTGCACATCCCGTAGTTATGCTTCAAAGATGATTCCATTGTCTCTCTTATGTCTGGTCTGTGGTCTTGATCTCAGTACTCAATATCTCGCTCCCTCAGGCTGTGGTCTCGTAGCAAAAACTACATATTCTGGTTCCCACCATCCCATGGTTATCAACCATGAGTAATGAAATTCTGTGCCAAGTTCTTGCACATCCATGCAGTCCATTTGGAATAAGTTTAACAGATAAGGCACCCATCTCACGAAGGTTCCTTCTGTGCACTGAGCTGCAACTACGATGAATCTTGCTGATACTTTGTCTTTGTGTCATTTTCTTAGCAGCTTACAGGCTAAGATCTTTGCGCCCAATTGTGTTGTTGGGTTGTTTATCCATTTGATTATAATTCCTCTTGTCCCCCTCGATGTTTCATATTTCTTATTCATTTCCTCTGCTAATGCTTTTTCCTTGGATTTATCATCCAGAATCAGCGCAGGATCCATACCCCGGCTGGGTAGTCCTATTATCTGCGCGATAAGGTCCATTGTTATGGGGATGGGTTTGTTCAGCCATATATCCACTCCATGCGTAACTACTAAGAGCTTCTTGACGCATGCTGTCACGTATCAACCTCTACCAAAGTGTGGGAGTTGTAACAGTCCTAAAATTCCAGTTCGGTCCAATCAAACTGCCCATTGATGTGGCTGACTGATTATTTCTCCAAGTTGGTTGACCACTATGTTCTACATGAACACTATGGGTGCAAGTTCTGGGTACTTAGTGTCATCTGAGACATCATGGTCAGAATAATTGAGCTTCCCAACGTGGCCCAGTAACTGCGGTTCTACCTGTACTCCCTCTGGTATGCATGGTAGCACAATTTATGCTGCCAATTTCTTACGAGGTGAGCTCGATATCAGAATTCTGTTGTCCTGCTGTGGTGCTTGGTATGGAGTTCCAACAATTCCCATTTGCTATCCTATAAGCGATTCCGGCCAAGTCGAGGTAGTTCCTGTGGTCTCTTATGTCTGTTGATCAAGGCTAGGTACCTACGGCTCGTCGGATTTCCCTCCTGATCCTCGATTGTGTGTCGTGCCATTACCTTCCGTGGCTGGTTTGGTGATTTCTAGTAGCACTTCCTGTTGAGGTTTTGCTTCTTCATTCAGAGGTTCCCGTGGTTCTTCTTGCATATCCTCTTTCAGTTCCTCTAGTTGTGGCTGTTGAATCTCTTCCAATATCGGTGTAGGGCTCACCGATGGTATCTCCGAGGATGGGATCTCATCGATATCGACGGTCTCTGGTAGCTACTTCTTGTTTTATTCCGGTGATCCTTGTGACCTAGTTTGAACTATGGTCAGCCTGGCGGTCGAGCCTCGTTCAGAGGACTTCGGTGGTGCCATAATGGTGAGTGTCGGGCATCTACTGTCTATAGAGGCTTGTGATCTTGCTCTGTTCGTTCGAGCTTCTGTTTCTCTCTCTGTGTTCTTTTTTCACGAATAGACAAGTTGCTTATGTGCCCGCATGTTGTATGGGCTTGTCCTGAAGCTTATTGAAGACGCTTCCTCCATGATGCGATTGATGCACCATAAATGTGGATTCAATGCATGTGCGACAGTTTCATACTTGCCATTATGCTTCTCTGGCTGTTTCCAGTTGGCGTGTTTAATGTGGCGTTCCATCAGTCCTTACCGTGCCTTAATTCCTCTTTGTACTGTCCTATCATCCTTCTTTTTCTGACTGTCCTATCTTTCTCGCTCGTTTGTCTTAGGCATGTGACTATTACTCTTGCCTTTACTGCATTCATGTTTCGAGCATCCTCTGGATTTTTCATAGCCTTTTTTTTTTTATGACTGCGCGATGGGTGGTTGACTGTCTTTGTACAGCTTCAATTGGCTCCCGTTGATTGTTCCTTGAAGGTCTGTGCCTACTAGATCTCTTAACTGTACAACTCCACCGCATGTTACTATTTTGACCTCGTATGGTCCTAACTAATGCATTCTCAGCTTTCCTAGGTGATGAAATGATTTGCTGTCGTAGAGAAATACCAGATCTCCTTCCATGAAAGTCTTCTTCTTAATGCGTCGATCATGCCATGCTTTGTCTCTGGCCTTCTGCACTTGTTGATGGAATCTTGCTAGGATTCGGTCTTCCTCCATTGCTAACAGTTGATGCAAACTTTTCTATATCGTGTCGTGTTCTGTCATTTGTGTGATAGCGGCTACGCGTAAGCTGGGTATTAAAAATTCCAATGGTACTACCGCTTCTTGGCCATAGATGAGTTTGAATGGTGTGTGGCCTATCAACTTCTTACATGTCATCCTATATGCCCATAATACTGCTGGTACTTTGAGGGTCCCAGTCGTCTCTGTTGACATTATAGATCTTTGTCAATGTGTTCTCTAGAACTTTGTTGAAGGCTTCTACTATGCCATTCGCCTGTGGGTGATACAGTGTGCGGTGGTGAACTTCAAATTCTTTGAGAATAGTGTGTATGGTGCTATTTATGAAATGCGTGCCTTGGTCACTCATTAGAACTCTCAGGCACCCAAACCTAGTAATTACTTGTTCGAATAAAAAGTGTGCAGCGGTCTCTGCGCTATAGTCCTTTACTGGTGCGGCTTCTTCCCATCTTGTCAAGTATTTCGTCGCGGTGACGATGTATCTTGGCCCTATTATTTTGGCTGGTGGGTTAATAGGTCCCACAAAGTCTATTTCCCATTTAACAAATGCCTGTTGTGTCACTTGCGGTCGTAACGACATCTCATCCCTTCTATTGGGTTTGCCTACCCTTTGACAGACATCGCATGCCTGATAATATTCTTTCAAATCCCTATGGATTGTTGGCCATCATAGTCATGCGCGGAGTACCTTCTGCGCGGTAGATTTTCCTGCATAATGTCCTCCTGCCAATCCTTTGTGGGATTCAGATAAAATTTTGGGTCGTTTGTGCTCAAGCACGTACCTTCTTAAAATGTTATCTGCACCCATTTTATATAGATGTCATGTGATCAATTGATAGTCGGTTGCACGAACTACCAGGTTCTTCTTCTACACGGTGGTATACTCTTGTGGTGTGGTACCTGTGCTCAAGTACTAGATGATCTCTGTGAAGTAGTCATCGACAATTTGTACCGAGAATAGTTGTACATCCTGAAAGTTGTCTTCTAAGCTTGTGGGTTCTTCTCCATTTGTGACCTGTGATAGGTGGCTAGGGCCTGCATTTAGTTTTCCTGGTTTGACGATTACTTCGAAGTCAAATTCCTAAAATAATAGTAACCATCGACATATTCTCCCCCCCAACACTGTCTTGTTGACTAGGTACTTTAGGGCTGATTGATCCATAAAAATCTTAATTTTTTTTCCCAATAAGTAGTGTCTGAACTTATGAAGTGCGTAAACCATAGCTAGACCTTCTCTTTCCGTTGTGTTATAGTTCTGTTCTGACTTTGATAGTTTTTTGATTGTAAATGCTATCGGGTGATCCAAGTCTCCTGCTCCTGGATGCGCTAAGATAGCTCCCAGTGCTATCGCTGATGCATCTACATGCACATGGAATGCCTTTCCCCAGTCCAGAAATACTGATATCGGTGCAGTGACCATATTTTCCTTCAAGGTATCCAGACCATGTTGACACTCGTTGTTCCATTGGTACTTTGTATCCTTCTTTATTAGTTTTTCCATCGGTGATGTGATCTGTTCATATCCTTTGACAAATTTCTGATAGTATCCTCTGTGTCCTAATGTCGCTTGTAGCTGATCGACTGTTTTCGGTGCTGGTAGATTAACGATGACGATGACCTTTTCTGGATCGACCATTATCCCTTGTTTGCATACTATATGGCCCAATAGTATCCCAAACATTGTTCCAAATATTCATTTCTTTATGTTCAGTGATATTTGACACTGTCTGCATTTCTCTAGCATCAAGCGTAAGACTTCTACATGGTTTTTCAACAGACTATAGATTGTCCAATCGTCCATATATACTTCGAGAAACTAGTGGATGAATTCTTTAAAAGCTACGATAAACACTCTGGAGAAGATTGTTGGTGCATTCTTCAGTCCAAAGGGCATGACTGTATATTGGTAAGATCTCCATTTCATCGTGAATGTGGTCTTATATCTATCCTCCTGTGATATCTTAATCTGATGGTAACCTAGGAATCCGTCGGTGAATGAGTACACTTCGTGTCCCCCCACATTATATAGCACTTCATCCACGAACGGTGTAGGGAATGGGTCATGTAGGCATGCATCATTCAACTTCCTCAAATCGACGCATATCTTGATCCCCCTTCCTTGTTTCTTGTCCTGTATGACCATCGAGCTTATCCACTCTGATTCCTTGACTGGTTCGATTATGTCAGCTTCGAGCATTCAATCAATCTCTTCTTTAACTTTTTGTTTATATATAGGGTTCAATCTAAATGGTCGTTGTCTGATCAGTCTCACTTCGGGTCTAAGAGTTATTTTCATTTCTCCCAGTTCGCCTGCTATACCTTTCATCTCTGTAAATGTTGTGGGAAATAAGTCGCTGTATTCATGCAACAGTTCTGTAATTATTTCTACTGTTGGGTCATCCCAGTAGTCGCCAATGCTGGCCATTTTGGGATGTTCCGCTGCACCGATGTTAAATTTATTTACCTTGATTGGCGCAGAAATAACTTCAGATTCTATTTGTGGTCCCTTCACATCTTTGTCTCCTTCTACTTCTACAATCTGAATGTCAGGTGGTTTCTCTTCGTCCGGTATGTCCTCCTGTACCTTGTAACATGACAGTAGTTCCTTGACTGTCTGTTTATTTCACTGCTGCTCTTCGCTAATAAGTTCTACTTCTGGCTCCTCGATGAATATGACTCATTTGATTCATTTCAGAGTTGCGTCTATGTTGGGGTTCTCATGCTCGAATGAGAAAGTAGTGGTAAATTTTTGCTGCAATGTTGCCCATGTTGTAGTTCCTTTGCGTAGTTCCTGATCCGTATACCAGTTCACTGGTATGCCTTCTAATGTATGAATAAAGTGGTGAGGCCATTCCTTTGGTGGTGTCAATTTACACATTGTTTCTCACTCCTTTAAGTGTTTCCCTGGTGTCCTAAATCCTTCATATTTCTATTGCTTGCTATTTTTCTGTGTTGCACCGAACCTTATGCGCAGTAGCCTTTTACATTGGTACCAGTTTGTGATGGTGTCCTTATGTGCGCCCCACCATTTGGCGGGTGTGGCCTTAACTGCTAAGTCCAGTGTTAGTAGCCTCTAGTTCTATAATACTTCATCTTCATATTGTGTCAAGAATGTTTCCAAATCATTAAGTCCATGGAAACTGGGTGGTTCTATGATTTCTATGCCTATCCATCGTACTACGCGGTCTATTCTTGCACATCTTCTTGTGGATACTTCATGTAGTCTCTGTTGCCAGTTTTCTAACCCGGTGTCTGAATCCATAGCACATGAAGTAATACTGTGCCAACTGAGTACTCCGTCTGTAGTTGGGTTTACATAATCCTCCTCGTGTGTCGTTGTCCTGTATAACTGGCTGATTTCCTCTAAGTCTAGGCAAGTGGGTTCTACGAACCTTTCCCATTATAATGGATCTAGTGGTGCTATAACCCTGTAATCTCCAGACTGAAATGTCATTTTTCTTGTCTTCAAATTAATTATGGTATGGTTGTCAAATGCCTAGTCCAGACCAAGTAGTGTCAGGTATGGTGTTGTGCCATCTACTATTTCGATGACTTCAAAATATGCTTTGGTGCACACACCATCAAGATCTACCGTTACGCCCTTTAGCCTTCCGATTGGTAGAACTCTGTGCTGGTTTGCTAGTTTTAGTTGGACATTCGAATATCCCAAGGTTGGTTCTCCCATGCATTGCCAAGTTTTCTTGGGTAGTACATTTACTTCGGTTCCTAGGTCCAGTATGATATCTCCCATATTGAAATCCCCAATGTTGGCGTTCAATCTGAATTCCCTACTTGTTCTTCTCCTTGTGTTTAGGTGACTGACAACTTTTGGTTCTAGATTTTGTTCTGTTTCGTTGCTACATTTGTCTAAGATGTTTTACAATATTTTCATAGATGAAGGGTCACTTAATATTTGGATATAGGACTGCAAAAAGTATTTGATAGTACTTACTTGTCCCTTGAGTGACATTCCTTTGGTATGATCCAATGATGGCGACATTTCGTATTCTGGGGCTTCGTGGGCTTGTTGCATAGTGGAAGTCGACGTTGTGTCCTTCTTCTGAAATTCCTTTCTGGCTTCCTTAAAATTCTCCTTTTCTTTGGGCACATCGAACTGCTTCCTTGGTTCGATGTTCTTCCTTACCCACTGGTTCTGTGCAGGTTCTTGTTGGGCTATGTCATTTCTTGTCTCTGTTCCTCCACGGGTGACCATGTTAATATTCCGTCCATCCTCCCTTGCTTCGGTTGAAACCCATTGAACATTCTGATTGTTCTGGTTTATTTTTTCCTGGATCTTTACTAACAATGTCGGGCATTCCTTTGTCTCATGATCCGATGCATGATAGTACATACAAGTTGCTGGTGGCAGTGGGAATTCCCTTTCATAATGTCTTGGTTGCTGACAATTGTGACATGTGACTAGTCCTCTGCCACGTCCGAAGCCTCCTCTGGCTCATCCTCCTCCTCGATAGCCTGCTTTGCCCCCTCTCGATGCATTATACGGTGGTGCTTGGTTGTACTGTGCGATATTATACTGGGGTTGCACCAGGTTGTACTATGGTTGTGTATTGTTGTATGGTTGTTTCACAATGTTGTACTGCTGCTGTGCAGTATTGTATGGAGCTGGGGCTTGATTGAACTGTGGCGCTACTTTCCCAGTCGTCATTTTGGTCTGTACCCTGTAGGCATCCGATGTTATCTACTGCATCAGCTCCATAGTTCTGCAATCTTTGTCGTCATGGCCTACAAACTGACAAAAAGTGAAATAAGAATTCTTGGGAATGGTCTAGTACTTCTGCATCATCGTGAAGTGATAAGGGTTGTGATCCAGTTTCTTGCATAGTTCACACCATAATCCTCCCTGTGGGAGTGGTTTTTTCACGCCTGTTTCCATATACTGCGCGAATGTTGGACATTCGTTCTTGTGGTGTCCTTCTTTCCTACATGTGGTGCACCAAACAACTTCACGTTTGCCCTTGTTATTGTTCCAATTTAACTGAAATGTGAGGTTCTTCAAATCCTCCTTCAATTCTTCAATGGTTGGGTCCATCTGTTGGTACTGGTTCTCTTCGAGCTGCAAGGCTGCCTGTAGCGCCTCAGCCTGCGTCTGAAACTTCTGTTGTCGTAAGGGGTATTTTAGATGTGGGAGTAGTGAGTTGAAAAACAGATGTCGATGTTGCATCTCAATCATAAGGTATTTTAACTTTCCCTTCAATCACTTAAATATTTGGTCAATCTCCCATACAGACTCTCCTAGTTTTTGTCGGATCTCAATCATTTCATTCATGTACTGGTCCTTTGAGCTTGGCTTCTGGAACTCATTAATCAGTATCTTCTTGATGTCTGCTAGTGTCCTCATCATCCCAGGAGCACTGTTTGTGTCTAGACTCATGTACCATTCTAGTGCGCGGTTTCTTAGCATGATCGCAAGATGCACAAGTTTGGTATCTTCATCCATGAATTGTTTTGCCTCCCAGATCTTTGCACAAATGAACAAATGCTTCTCCGAGTCTTCTGCTGCTTCTCCTCAGAATTATGGTAATCTGATCATGGGGTCATGTCCTAGCATTATAAATACTGAATTGCTACTTCCGCCATGCGGTGTAGATATTTGACTCGTACTGCCTGAACTGGCTCCTCCAGTTGTTGCTCCGGTAGTAGATGTGCTTCTGGCTATCGGATTTCCTTCGAACCTTGGTTGTCTAAATGGTGATATTCTCTTTGGTGTATTAGTCGTACATGGGTTTATGTGTTCCACACTGACATTAATATGGAAAGGACGACTATCTTCTCCTCCTGTTCTTGGGCCCCTTGTTTTCCTCTCATAGGTTTAGCACAAGATTTCTTCAATCTGCTCCATAGCCTGGAGATCCTCTACCTCTTCTTCATCTCTTTCCAAGCCCTCCCTCATGGCTACGACTCTCTTCTTGGTATTCACCTTATATTGGTAGGGTACTCCGCTACACGTCATTCCAGGTGACGCTAAGATCCACTTAAGTTGGTCGTCATCCATCAAGATCGAGTCCAAGAATTCCTCCTCCTTCTTGCCTTTGTCCTCTCCTTCAACCATTTATCCTTCCCTCTGTCAGTGCTTCCCCCCTTCCCCCATGCACGCAGGGAATTTTAGATGTCTGCTTCCATCACCATTACACCTTTTCTATATAACAAAATTTTAATCGAAGTATATAGTGATCAAATGTACCTTCTGTGAGATCCACGTAGAAATTCCTGCTCTACCACACTGTATGACTTTGCTATGTCAACTGCAAATTCTGTGATGAAGCCTGCCACAATACTATCAATCTAAAATTCGACTGCGCAGGTGAATTTGTTGATCACCTGTTGTGATTGGTCAATCTGTATTGGAGTCCAATCTAGCTGTCGGATCCGATTCGTCGCATGGTTATATTTCAACCTTAGTATCCACTCCTGCAATAAGTGAGGAAAATCATAGAAAAATACTCTGTGTAAATCTGTAAACACGTATTTATCCAGATATTTGTGAGGTGTCGGGCTAGGGTTTCTATTATCTTTTTGGGCAAACTCTAGCTCTTTAGTTCTCAACCAACCTTCGATTTTTGCTTTCGTGGGGTTCCACGGTCTCAACATTCCCTTCTAGGGACTCAGTGGCAGGGATGATTTTAAGTATGGAAATTTATTTTAAAATGTAGAAACCTTGGTGAATCTTACTAATCCTTCATATGCCAACTATAAATGATTGGCGATATTTTTGTAAAAATATTCAAATTTCTAAGGATTTTAACTAGTTTTAATAAAATTTTGGTGATTTTTAAGGTAAAATTATTTTATCCTATAGAATTTGGGAGAATCATTTTTAAAATAGCGAATCTCATTTTTGGAAAAACCATGGAAAAATAACCCATGAGCGAAATTTATCCCCTAAAATCATCCATGCTCAGTGGTCTTCTAGTTTCGCTAATAATTTTTTTTTCTTCGTGTGTTCTATCTCATCTACTCAGTGCTTTCTTGTTCCTCTTACAACGAAAAAAAAACCATTTGTTGGTTCTAACCTACCGAACAACTCTGTGCTCCAGACCCAGGGTTCGTATCTTTCAGGGTACCAACAAAGACTAAAACTATCGGCCCTTCTGGTGAACTAGAAGGCAACATAGCACACAAAATGCCTTGTTCAATCTCACCTGTGATAGATTTTATGGGTGGCTATAATACTCAAGCATTTACAGCCTAGGATTGAGTAGGAAATAGAGGGTCTGGGTTCTGATCTATTACTTATGATTTATATTGCAAATTACTATTATCTGACCTTCAAAATTTAACAATGCAACAGAAAGGAACTACACAGTATAATAACTCATTCATTCATCACAATTAACAATTAACTAACAAAAGTAAACAAAGATATGCATACATTCATCACATTACACATGTATTACCGTGGTTCACCCCCTCCTGGGGCTAAGTCCACAAAGATTTGGCTCTTGGCTCTCTTATTATGGTAGTTCTGCAGTTCTTGCGCCTCAAGCTTACAATTCTCCTTAGATTGGCAAAATCTCTATGAGGTGAACTAGATCGCACCATGCTCCTCAGCCTACGATCTGATCCTCGAGGTATACCTCCCGCTAGCTCTCTCGTTACAAGTAGTTCTCTTATCAAAATATTACATAAAATTGGTTCAACTCTACAACAATATTACAACTCAACCTTTGCAAAGTCTCTGAATTTCTGAATCTCTGAGAACCCCTCTTTGATACCTTCTTGCCTATATTTATATCTATTGGGCTCTTCAGCCGTTTACACAAAAAAATCTTACCAAAAAACCTAACTCTTTTGTCATTAGGTCTTCCTTCTTCACATGCGTTCGATTCTTCCTTCCAGCTGTCGCCTCCTTCTTGCATGTGCATGTGTTGTGCTTATTTCTAGTTGTCTCTTTCCTCCTGCATGATTTCTTTCCCACGATTTCTCTTACAACTATCATTCTTCTACGTGCACACTTTCTTTCCCATTTCGGCCTGCTGCCAACACTATCAATGCGAGATATATTGCTCTAAACCTGTACCAATAAACCTGAACCATGCATCAACCATGCATCAACCTGTACCTCAACCTATACCATAAACAAGTGCATCAACCATGCACCAACCTGTACCATAAACAAGTGCATCAACCATGCACCAACCTGTACCAAACAATTTGTAATCAACCTATAGCATAAACAAGTGAAACTAACCATGTTTCGAGTATGTACCAATCATGTGTCAAATACTCATCAACTATGAATCATCAATATGTACCAACATCATCAACCGTACACCTCATGTATGTGCCAATTCATCAACTACTTGTATCAACCATGTACCCAACTTGTACCTCAACCAAAAGCCCTCATCAATTTCATCATCCAAATATGATTTATAACTATGTAATAGACCTGGTGTATATGATCACATACCTGCAAACCTTCCTTCACTTTAAACAACAAGAGACTAGCATTTACATCAAACTTTTATTTAGTCTTACATGAGTAGTTTTGGATTAGTCAACAACCCTGACTTGAAATAATCATAAATTTGTACCTATAATGAATAAATATCTGAAACTGATACACAATGTTCTTCATTGTATTTAATGTAATTCCTCCAGGTGTCACTACTTGGAACCTCTCATAAAATTAGTTATAGAAAAAATGACATACCTTTTTGAATTTTGGATTATTCTAGAGAGCGACCTTGTAGAGCGTGCCCATCTTGAAATATTTGTTGAATTGATATGAAACTATTATAGAGAATAATAAATACTGTAATGTAACCAAAACATTTAGTCTTACTGAATTGGGATATTTTATGAAGAAGTTATGATGTTTTTACCCGAAACACCTGTTTTTGACTAGTTTCAGGACTAGCCACAAACCCTATTTTCCACGGAGTGAAAATCCAAAAATACAATGACCCACAAGATAAATTGTTTACCACAGATACTTGGATATGTTTCCTCAATGGCATAGAAATGTCATGGTCTGAATCATTCTACAAAAATTTTTATTGCGAAAATGGTGAGATGACCTCTAAATAACATACCTTAAAAAGCACCATCAAAAGAATTTATCCTTCCTTGAATTCCAGCCTTCTTTTCTTCACCTTCCCTCAGAAATTCGGCTTAGATATCATTTGGTTACCTCAGAAACCTATAG
>JZKD02S1576129.1:653747-700034 GCA_000966675.3 Picea glauca
CTTATTTTAGGGTTAACCCACTTCTAATTTCTCCATTAAATTTATTATTTAAATAATTGATTTTGTATTCAATTTGAATTATAGTGCACTCATCACTTCACTTTATTATTTACCTATTAAAAACTCTTAAACAACTTTGACTACTTTGACTTTTTGGGGCTTCTAGATGACATATGAGGGTCCTCCAACTTCATAAGGCCATAACTCTCACAATGTGAGGAGTTATGTGATGTTCCACATACCACCAGAAATGAAATGAAATGTACTATCCATATAGAATAGTATTACCTGAAAATATATCAAAACTCATACCATTATCCATCAAACAAAATTGGGTCCATTACCCAAACTTGGGTTCTCCAACTTCTCATGGCCATAACTCTCTAATCGTGAGGAGTTATGCGACGTTCCACATACCACCGGAAATGAAATGAAAATAACTATCCATATAGGATAGTTTCAATGACAAATTAACTGGCATTCATCTCATTATTCCATAAATAAGCATGGGTTCTCTAACCATACTTCTAGGATAACTCAATCTGCAAAGCGTCTTCCCGATTTCACCATAAGGGGACCACTTTGGAGTTCATCCATTTCTACTTATTATCAACCATGAAAAGAAAATAATGAGTCATATTTACATAAAACAATATTGGGTCCATTACCCAACCTTTGTGCTATGGGGCTTTCTTCAAGGGTTGACATCAATGACAACCAACCTTAATCAACAAAGGCACCACATGGAACCCCGGATTTGGCCAATGTTGGCTAGGTCAAAAATTTGTTTGGCACTACGTGGGAATAAAACACCCAACCTCTACATAGCCAAAGTATTTGGAATAACCGGCGGACCGATCGGTCTATATGTGGTTCTTAACCACCACACAACAAAAAAATGTTTTGTTGTGACAAAAAAATGTTTTGTTGTGATATGCGCCGAGGGTTTGGGGATAAGACTTGTTTGGCGAGGGGCTAGCCCGACCAACCATGAGCTAGACCAGGATCTAGTTCGGGGGGCGTGCAGATGTTACAGCAGCTCGAGGCCACATGGATTAGCATGCGACCAGGAGCGAAGGCCAGGGCAGAGGACTAGGGTGCCAGCATTAGCGTGTGGCCACATGGGCCCTCCCATGTGACTAGGAGGTTGGGGAAAACAAGCACACACACATTATTTTCCATTTGTGGGTTTTAAAACCATATTGTATGATTTTTTGGGTTATTTATGCTGATTTTTGGTGATTTTTGCCCAAAATTGAGGATCCAGAGCCCTTTTTGAGGACATATATTAGGGGGAAGTCGGGAGGAGACCCCCAACTCCAAATATATAAGAACCAGAGGTTTTTTACAGCATAATAAAGTACATAAAAAAAAATGCTGAATATTTTGGAATCTTAAGCCATTTTGATGCAGGGAAGCCATTGAGGAAGCAGACTTTGGAGGCCATTTCCGGGAGTTACACTCAACCCTTTTCAGTGCCATCAGTTGTGTTGGATTCTTGAGGTCGATAAAAACACATCCATACTAGTTTGTAATCCATTTGAGATACTTCTGATGTAATTTTAAAGCATTGAAGATTAATAAGAAAGCCTGCTCCACTGAGACAAAGGCCCGGAGGCGTAGGCAACCTTGCCGAACTCTATTAACAATATTGGTGTTATGGTTTGTTGTTCTTAATGTTTTCTTTCTATTCTGTATTCTTTATAATGGATGCAACATTCTTTTATTAAAATATCCTTCCTCATTTAAGTTTTTGAATGGTAATTTAACACATGCTTAAAACTCAACCAAGTCTTTAAAAGATCATTTTCAGATCATTTAGGCAATCTCGAGGCAATGTACAAAGACACGATATTCAATAAATCATGGTACTAAAACACCATTTGCATTAAAAAATGTATGAACTACTCTTTTTTTTCCCAAAGGTGGAAAAATCTATCATAACTCAATTGTCAACTAGTAGTGAGGACAACCATCACTGGTTGGTATCTAGGAATGTGGGTTGACTCATCACCGTTATTCGAGGAAAACCATACCACCTGAAATGACTTGTTGTTAGTTTGTAAGGGGGTATACTTTCACTCATGTTATATGCCTTTGCGTCTTGGGCCCTTAACCTATTTCCTTACTCCTAAGGAAAATGATCTCTTAACCAATCAAAAGTAGTTTTAGGTCTTCGTACAACATGTTGTGTGAGTATGTACAAGTGAGATAATAAACATTGAAATATGATTTGTTTGTCATTTAAAAAAATAGTTTTATGACTTTAAAATATCCTTTCTCTCTTCTTGACAAAATATTATTCATACCAATGTAACTTTTAATTTTTTCTAATTTTTAATTTGATAAGTATTAATGCAAAAATTATTATCCAAAATTTTTAAATTAATTCATTTTTTTTGGAGGGGGGATATCCATATAATTGTTAAAATGATTTTTCTCATGAATAAGATAATGCATATTCTCAATATTATGTACTCTGCATCTCTTTCACACACACACACACACACACACACACACACACACACACATCTTTTATTACATTTATAAGATTATATTTTTTTGGTATATTTTACTTTATTAATGGGCATGTGGGGATAACATGTGTTCTTTTGGCTATGTAAAGAAAGAGAGGGGAAGGTCAAGAAAGAAAGAATATTCACCCTACAACTAATCAATCATTATGATAATAGAATGAATCACTGCCTTGTAGTATATATGTAAAGCCTCCGACTCACGAATCATGCACACCCATGACAACAAGTTGGAGACGAGTTTGGTTAACAGATTGAGAGCGTGCCTAGACAAGATGAGGCAAAGTGGTGGCATGAATCACCTTTATAGGCATTATTAAGAGAATCTTGGGGCTTGGCACACCCAATATAACTCGTTCCTTACCTTGTGATGAAAATGAAGGCTAGAGAAGGTTGTGGACGAGAGATGTCAACTCGGTTTGCATCAATGCATGAATGAGGTTGACTTAGGAGAGTTGGGTGAGCTTGAATAATGATAAAGGAAACATACCCATATGAATTGGGTATCATGAAGCGAATATAAGAGTTGGTTTGACTCCTTGGCACACCCCACGATGAGACGATGGGTTGGCTCGCCCACACCCTTGGACAACACAAACATTTATGAGGGTAACTTGGTATGTAAGGATACAAACCAATGGGAGAGTTGGGCACACAAATCAACGTGGCATGGTAATATGACTCATGTCCTGGGAAAGGGAGCAATGTGGAGAGTCATTGTGACCCATCGACAAAGTTGGCAAGTCGACTTGAGGAAAAATGACCAAGTGTTGGGTTGACCCACCCATTTCCCCAAATGATGTGATGAACCAACACAACAATTCGGTTGGGCGCATATATGTTGGGGCTAGTCAGACGAGTTGAACACAAGGGAACAATCAGAAGAAAACAAATGCAAATGCATTGTAAGACAAAGTGAGTGACACAAGAGAAGTATTTGGAGATGGTGAACGAGTGGACAGAGGAGGAATCGACCTATGACCTACGGTCACCCAAAGGGGCCGAGGTGTGGGGTGAATTCAACATAGTTCGTGTTAACAAGTACGAAATATTTGTGAGGTGAATTTGTGATCTGGATTGGATCATTATATTATTTTTCATCTGTCTTGATTCTTTCAAAATGGAAAAAATTAGAGGAATCAACTTGTAGGGTCATTTTAGTGGTAGGTCCCAGTTTGGAAAATTCGGGTTCAAAACCTTCCTGGGCCATTTTGAGGCATTAAACAACTTTTTTTGGGGTTCTGGGGTCCAAAACTTACGCCCGCCACCTTGATGGGGTTCTACACTATGAGACCTTTTCAATGGTGCATACCGTGTTTCAATTAGAGTTTGTATGCAAAAATTATGCCTCCTGCAAGTTGACCTATTGCATTGACCACCATGGTACGAGAGGATGCCACGTCATCCCCCATTAATCATTCATATGGGGTTAGCCACTTGAGGAATTTCAAGAAGATTATATAAGGTCCAAAACCCTATCACAATTGAGGGTTGAGGAAGTCAAAAACATACCCCTAGATGGCTATTGGGATATGTTAAATACTAGGTCACTAGGAGGAGAAGGGGTTCCATTCTATGTTATTGTATTTTGTTCCATAGCAGAGCAGAACAATTGGGAGAGAGCAATTAGAGAGCATAATAGAGAGGGTTAATGTTCTATAGTATCCTAATAGACGATAAGTCTCATATAACTCCATATTGACTGCCTTCTCCGTTGTACTTGCATAATTTCCATACCAGAGAAAAGAGAGCAGAGCCCTTCTAGTTGGGTATTCTCCCGTAAGGATTTACTAGAGAAAACATTTGTGTCATTTTGTGGATGGTGTGTGATTGTATTTTATTGTTCTCTATTTTACACATTTTATCTATTTCATGCATAAGCAGAAAATCAATAACTAAATATTCTGGAAATCTAAAGGAATTTAAATTTCATAGGTAGATTTCGGTTTTATTTATTAGATATGTTGTGACGAACTGTTCGAATGGAATATCCACGACAATTTATAGATCATATTGGTATCAGAGAAATTTTTTCTTTTGGGTATTTTTGGGAATTTTCAGGATCCATGAATCAATTTAAAGAGAAGTTATAGAAACCTTATACATAGCAGACGATTCCATTCATAATAACCCTTGAGATCCAACAGAGGAGAGATTTGAGAGGTTGGAAGCGCAAGTCACTAACATCAGTCGCAATATGAACCTCCTCATGGAAACTCTAGCAAGATATCTCGAACCATTTGGAGATGATGGAGGCTCTAACTCAAAGATCATATTGGAGGGGAAGTCGAGAGATCATGAAGACTCAAGAAAGGAGTCACAGAAAGAATCTAAGAAAGAGCAGTCGAGTTCAAGTGCCATAAAACCTTCGTAGTCCCTATTCAATATGGAAGCGAAAGTGGACATAAATCCATACCAAGGTGATATTGATGCATTAAAACTGAATCATTGGTTGCATCAACTAGAGGTTTATTTTAGAGTTTACCATATAGATGAAGAGAAGAAGATTTCATTTGCTATATTGAAGTTAGAGGGTCATTCTTTAACCTGGTGGGAAAGCCATACAAAAAAACTTAGGATAGAGGATGATCTACTAGTAAGTAGGTGGGAGGAATTCAAAACCCTCATCAAGTACAAATTCTACGCTATAGAGTATGTAGAGGACCAATGGATTTGATGGCACAACTTCAAGCAAAGGTAGGGGCATAGTGTATAGGAGTACACCACTGAGTTCAGAAAGAAGGCCATCATATTGAGTATCTCTCCCAAGAACCCATATGTACTCCTCAAGTATCTGGGGGGTTTACACAATCATCTATGAAAGCAAGTGGTGCTCTTCAAGCCAAGGATAGTGGATGAGGTGTGTGTACAAGAATAGTACCTGGAAAATATAAGCCAAAAGAAGGGGAATCCAAGTGGTTCAAGGCAAAAAGAGCACCAAGAAGCTTCCAAGGACGTGGATAATAAGTGGAAAGGGGGAAAAATAAGAAGAAAAAAACCACTACACATCAATGCAAAGATCCCAACAACCATTGCAATCATTGCAACATTGATGGCCACACTGAGGAAAAATGTTGGAAATTACACCCAAAGTTGAACTCGAAGAACCGCAAGAAGGACATAAATAAAAATAATATTTTAGCCACAGATTCAACCAATTACGTTGAAATTGTCTTAGATGTGGATGAAAATATTGTATGCACATCTATGCATAAGGAGGTGAATCCGAGTATCCTTAATCACCAAGAAGAGAAGGAGATTACCAAGCTCTTCCACATCAATATTCAGGTCAAGAAGACCAAGATAGATGCTCTGTTCGACTCTGGTTCACATGATAATCTCATAGTAGTGGATCTGATCAACAATCTTAGATTGTAGGTTCAAGATTATCCTATCCCCTATCCATTGGGTTGGGTAAAAAAGGATGTCGAGATAAAGGTAATGAAATAGGGTAGGATTACATTTGCTATAAGTGTTGATTTTATTGATAAAGTGGAATTGGACGTAGTACCCCTTAATGTATGTGGAGTACTATATGGAAGCCCCTACATGTATATAAGGGATGAAATATTCACGCATAGAGCCAACCAGTACCGACTGATCAAGGATGGTAAGTCCTACATAATTAACATGGATAAAGACAAGTCAAAGATATCACTCGTAAGTGCCAAACAAGACAAGAAGTTGATTAGTTCTAGTAAGAAATACATTTTGTTTTTCTGAAGAGAAAATCAGTCTGATGATGAGTCAATAAGAGTGAAGGCATCCCTAGAGGGGTGTACTAAAGAGTAGAAATATTAGTTGGAGGATTTTCTACAAGCGTACATAGGATTGTTCCAAGAGCCTAAAGGGATACCATCTAAGAGGGAAGTGGAGCATGAAATCCGATTATTGCCAAACTGCCCCTCTACATATTGGGTTGTATAGACAGTTCGTTCTAGAAGCAAATAAGGTGAAGAAGTAGTTGTGACAGTTGTTGGAGTAGGGTGTGATTCATCCAAGTACCTCACCTTGTGGGTCACCCATAATAATTGTTCCCAAGAAGGATGGGAATTGGGGAATGTGTATCAATTACAGGGCATTGAACAAGATTACACTGAAGAATTGGTACCCTCTGTCTATGATCAATTATCTGTTGGACCAGTTGTAGCATGCCAAGTACTTCACTAAGATGCATTTGAAATTAGGATATCACTAGGTACGAGTCAAAGAATAAGATACCCATAAGAATACCTTCAAGAGAATGAAAGGTTTGTATGAGTGGTTGGTTATGCCATTTAGTTTATGCAATTCATCGACTACATTTATGAGACTAATGAATGATGTTTTACACCCTTTTCTAGATTCATTTGTTATTGTTATCTATTTGGATGATATACTGGTTTATAGCGCTACTTGGGAGGAGCACATATCACATCTTTTGTAAGTGTCAGAGACTCTAAAAAAGCACCAACTATTGGCCAATATCAATAAATGAGAGTTTTCTCAATAGTCTTTGGTGTATTTTGGGTATGTGATCGGTGGAGGGGAGCTCAAGATAGATCCCAAAAAGATGGAGGGCATCATGAAATGGCTAGTTCCTACAGATGTCTGTAAAATTAGCAGTTTTTTTGGGCCAACACAATACTTACAGAAGTTCACAGGTTCACCACTCCATGCCATAAGAGCCAATGGTAAGAGTTTCCAATGGGGAAAGAATCAACATAAGGACTTTGATGAGCTGAAAAGAAATATCATTCAAGCACCATTGCTTGTGCTACCAAACTTGTAGAATCCCTTTGAAGTGGAGATAGACGCAAGTGGGTATTCCATGGGAGTAGTTTTGATGCAAGGAGGAATCCTGGTATGCTATCATTATGCAATATTTCATAGGGCGATTCTCAACTACCCTACCTATGACAAGGAGCTCTATGCCTTGGTACAAGATACCAAAAAATGGAAGCACTATATGATGGGCAAGGACACCATCATCCACATAGATCACTAGCTACTACAGTATTTGCAGGCCCAGAGTAAGATACAACAAACCAAGCATTACAAGTGGCTGGGGTTTTTACAATAATTTCATTGGGTCATAAAGTATAAGAAGGGTAGAAAAAATAAGTTGGCAGACATGCTTTCACGACCACCCACATCCAAGATTACAACTTTGGGAACTTTGATGCACATGGAGCCTTTTAACCATGATCCATACAAAGAGGCATACACATAAGATGAGGACTTCAAGGAGGTGTTTCAACAACTACAAGGCCAAATTCATATAGAAGAAAATGTCAGAAAGGATGACTATCATTTCCAGAATGGTTTACTCTACAAGTTTGAAAACCTTTGTATTCCTAAAGGTGAATGATTGCAACTTATCAGAGAGGCTCACACCTCCAAGGTTTTAGGACATTTTGGTGTTTGGAAGATAGTTGCCAACTTACAAAGGTACATGTATTGGCCCAAAATGAAATAAGATTTAGCATGGTACCAACAAGCCCAGTAACATGAAGCAAAGTATATGCCATCCCTTACGTGCACCCACTTGACCTTGGGAAAGTATTTCCATGGATTTTATGGGAGGTTTACTAACAACTAGGAAGGGACATGACTATCTATTTTTGGTATTTGATAGGTTCAGTAAAATATGCATTCTCATGCCTTGTAAAAATACCATCAATGAAAAAAAAGCAACAAACAAGTTCTTTGAATAGGTCTGGGTGCACTTTGGGATACCAAGGAGCATCATCTCAGACAAGGATGTCAGCTTTCTTAGTGATTTTTGGAATACATTATGAGAGAATATGGACACTAAGTTCAATAGGTCTACAACATTCCATCCACTAACAGATGGGAAGGAACAAGTAGTCAACATAAATTTGGTGAAACTTTTGTGGGGTTGCAATCAGAGGCATCCAAAGACTTGGGATGAAAATATGATCTATATACAACACTCTTATAATAGAGAATTCCACACTTCTACTAGTAAGTCACCTTTTGAAAATTGCTTTGGGTATTTTCCACCTTCACCCTTAGATGTTGTATATGGACAACAAGGAGGAGTGACGGAGGACCTCACTGGAGATGCATTAAAATTAGAAAAATCTATTGAGAAGATTAGGCAGATCCATTTGCAAGAACAAAATACACTAAAGAAGTCACAGGAAAAGTACAAGGCTAGACATGACTAGCACAAAACAAAGAGAACATTTCGATTGGGAGATAGAGTATGGTTACAATTGAATAAGGAAAGGCTACATGGTTCTGGTAAGAACATAAAGGCTATGTGTTATGGTCCTTTTTAGGTATTGGAAAAGGTGGGAGATAATGCCTACAGACTAAGTATACCCCCATACATTTTCTCAGTAGTGAATGTGGAAAATCTCAAACTCTACGAGCCTTCCATAGAGGACTTAGCACTAAATGATTAGGAAGAGTTAGAAAAGGACACGGTTTTGAAGAAGCGATACAAAACTACAAGATAGGGGCAACATGACCTTTGGCAGATTGGGTTGAAAGGACAACTTTCAGGCAAAGCAAAGTGGTACTCCAGGGATAAGGTAGAGGAAAAATTTCCTCACCTCATTCAGTAAATATTTAGGGGACCAAAATCCTCCTTAAATGGGGAGGTATAATCCATATTGGATCATAATATTATTTTTCATCTATATCAATGCTTTTAGAGTGGGAAAAATTGGAGGAATCATCTTGTAGGGTCATTTTAATGGCAGTTCCTAGTTTGGAAAATTGGGGTTCGAAACCTTCCAGAGCCATTTTGAGGCATTAAATGATTTTTTTTGGGGTTCTGGTGTCCAAAAATTGTGCCCACCTTCTTCACGAGGTTCTACACTCTAAGACCTTTACAACGGTGAAGACTGTGCGTCAATTAGAGTTCGTATGCAAAAGTTATGCCTCCCAAAAGTTGACCTATCGTGTTGACCACCATGGTACGAGAGGATGCCATGTTAGTCCCCATTACTCATCATATGGGGATAGCCACATGAGGAATTTCAAGAAGATTCTAGAAGATCCAAAACCCTATCAAAATTGAGGGTCGAGGAAGTAAAAAATCTACCCCTAGATGGTTATCAGGCTATGTTAAATACTGAGCCACTAGGAGGAGAAGGGATTCCATTATATGTTATTGTGTTTTGTTCCATAGCATAGAAGAACAAATGGGAGTGGGAAACTATATAGAATAACAAAGAGGGTTAATGTTCTGTAGTATCTTAATAGGCCATAGGTCTCATGTAAATCCATAGTGAGTGCCTTCTCCTTTGTACTTGCATTATTTCCATACCAGAGAAAAGAGAGCAGAACAACCTCACCTTCTAGCTGGGTTTTCTCCCATAAGGGTTTCCTAGAGAAAATCTTTATGTCATTTTTTGGATGGTGTGTGATTGTATTTTACTATTCTCTATTTTCCACATTTTATCTATTTGAAACATAAGTAGAAAATCAATAACTAAATATTATAGAAATCTAAAGGAATTTAACCTTCATAGGTAGATTTCGGTTTATTTATTAGATTTGTTGTGACGAATTGTTCTAGTGGAATATCCACGACAATTTACAGATCAATCTGGGTTACTTGGGTTGCATGTATGTTGGCCTTGTGGAGGCTACCGCAAGGCACACCGTGAACTCTTTGTATATGTAACTGATTTGTGTGCTCCATTGTAACTTGTAAAGCATTTGTATAAAAGAAATTGGGTGTTAGGAACTGTTTGTGATTCTTGTCTTATGTATACTTGTGCCTTATCTCTTGCATATTGTTGAATGTGTTAATTGTGTTTACTTGTGATTTCTTGCATGTGGATGGATTTTTCAAAAGAGTTAAGTGTGAATCCTTGACTCGCTCGTATCTTGGAGAAAGTATGGGTGACTCCAAGTGAGCACATATATTCCAAGAAAAAAACAAAATTGCAAATTTTTGTTAATAATAAAATGTTACATTTTGTAAATTTGTCAAGAGCATTTTAGTAATATCCCCAAGGAATATCACACGTGACTAACATCAAATTTAAAAGAAAAAAACAATAAGTGGGGATACTGACTATCAAGGAACATTCCCCTCGATCTAACCTTTTTCATTTTAACCTTTTGTCCTACTAGGTGGACCCTTAAGGGTTGAATGTACACACACACACACACACACACCTGCCACAGAATAAAATTGCAACTTTTCATTAATAATAAAAAGACAGATCTGCAGATGCTCCAAGAGCATTTCAATAATATCCCCAAGAATTCTCACATATGATTGGCTTCAACTTTAAAAGAAAAAAACAATAAGTGGGAACAATAACTAGCGAGGAGAATTCTCCTCAATCTGACCTTTTTTCCTTATTTTTTAAAAACTTTTTCTCAACCATATATAGGTGGACCCTCAAGAACAAGGTACATTAGTGTTCTAGAGTAGACATTTCTCCTTATTCAAATCAGAATATTCAAATTCATGAGATCTTTTCATTTTTCCATCTAAAAATTCATTTGCAATGATCTCTATCATTGGAGGAGTTCCCTAGGGTATTCCTTCTTCTTTATACTCCATGAACCCACATATATATACATTATGTTTTTTGGATCCATCATTTGTCCCATTTTCATTCACTTTTGTAACCAAATCCTTTGCTTTGGAGTCTTCTTCATCACACACACACACACACACACACACACACACACACACACACACACACACACATATTCTAGAGAAAGAATAACATAATTTATATTTGTAGTTGAATGGATAATTACATTCTTTAGGTGCCCTTCACTAGTAAAAAAAAAGACATATTCAAAATTTTGTCTTCTCAGAGTTAGAACTAACTTCTACACTAGTATCAGAATAAAACAAACTTCATGCATAACTTCTTGAAGGTTTAGTGTGGCAATTGGATTGTATACATACCTAAAAAATTAAGATCAAATAGATAGCACTATTTGCAACACCTTAATAGAAAAAAAAAAAGGTCGGCACTAGCATTTTTAGATAAAGTCATACCTGTATTGATTATGCAGTTTGAGACAAAATTCCATCCTAGAAATCTTTGAGCATCAATAGATCTACATCAACCTATTGGCCTTCCTTCCAGAGCCCATCAATTAGTGTATCGAGTTCTATGTATAAATGAGTATATGTAATATATTGAAATATCCCAAAGACCATTTTCAATTGATATTTTGATGCATATATGTATGTTATTAGGGAAAATTGAAAAAGTGATAGAAAATATTGGGTACTTGTAAGGTGTTAGGGAACTAGTGGTTAGGAGAAGCATATTGAGTTAAAGTTGTTAAGCTGGGAACATAAGCAATGAAAATGGTAATGGGACAAGATGTGGTGATGGAGCAAGCCTAGCTCCATCAGAAAACTACATTGGTAGGAAAACTCTATGGTAGATTCATCTTTGAAAAATTGATGAACATGTGGGTGAGAAAGATATGAAAGCAATAGTTTGGTTCTGCACCCATTTTTCACTTAATAGCTAGAGGTTGGATAACTTTCATCTTTTAATATACAAATGACAAAGAACACATTCTACAAGTGAAATGGTATTGGGATAGAGCTCCATTTTATTCCTCGAGAACTAAACCCCTTTGTTTGGTATTATGAGAGAGAGGGGTAGCATCCAATATTTGTGGGTTATGTTGCATTATCTTCCTTTGTAGTTCTGATAAAAAGGGTCGTTACTTTGATTGGTAATAGGCTGGGGAGGCTGTTGGATATAAATGAGAAAATATGATCGCTGGAGGACTTATATGGCCAATATTTGTGTTGAAATGAACCTAGGAGATGGTCTCTCTAAAGGTATTGATATCCAAGTTGGGAATCAATCCTACCGATAGGAGATAAACTATGTCAAGATTCCTATCGTGTGCTTTATTTATCATATGTATGGTCATCTTAGACATACATGCCCCAAAAAGGATATATCGGACGATGAAGATGATGATGAAACATAGTTAGAGGTTGGGGAATAAAATTTCATCCAATCAAAATATGGCAAGGAGAAGTTGAGACTCCCTCTTCAATGAAAGGAAAGCTAATATATGGGGATCTTACTTTTGTTATTATTACAAAATTCTTACAAGACATTACTAGAGCCAAGGAATACTCTACAAGTCCTAAAAAATAATAGTTAGGGAGGTTGAAACAAAATAGAGAACTAGAGTAGATGAAGGCCCTTGTGTTCCAACTATCTCTACTCAAAAGAAGCCCTTAACTTTTTTCGATGGGTTAAAATTGAAGTAATCCATTAAGAAAAATAAGAATCCCTCCTTAGTGGTTCCACCCTTAATGGATTTAAATACCATAAATTAATAGGAGGAACTTAATGATGTGGAGATTTGTTGTTTTAGAGCAAGATTTTCCTCATAAAAGTTAGTCTCCTAGGAAGGGAGTTAAATATGTAAACCCCTGTAGAGTACAACCTCCCCRGGATGTAGGAAGAAACCTTGYGAGGGGGGCAAAGAACACCTCAAAAAAGGAGGTAGATTAAAAAATACTATTAKCACCATGTACTCATCATATTAAGATTTTATCATTGTTGAAAGTAAACAATACCATTTAAGATTTGGAAAGAAAAAAGGGATAGCAGTGGAGGAGGAAGGTGTAGTGGGAGGTATARGCATGGACATGGGTGAAGGCRATGTTRGTCTTGGTATAAAATTTACCTTTCCTAGAAAATAAACAAGAAGAYAGGGAAGTCTTATCATACAAACAAATGACCAMTCAYGTGGTCCTTAGAGTAGGCAAAGCCCACTTCTAGGGTACAAAATGATTGTTCTCTCKTCTAACATAAGAAGCATAGGGAGTGTCTACAAAATAAAATMTATGAAGCGAATTGTAGTAGAAAATAACATAGAGATTATTTTGATTCAAAAAATAATTATGGTGGTTGCTAAGGTAAAGTAYTGCTAGTGTCTACTCTTCCTAGATGGTGTTTTGAAGCTCTTAGTGTAGAGGGGAAATCTAAGAGGTTGATGGTAGGATGGAACAAGTCTCATTAATTTATAAGTGTCTCCTTTTAATAGAATACCATTAGTCTCAAGTTTTTCTCTCCATGTTTAGATTCAATTTTCAATTTTAATAATGTTTATGGACCTTTTCAATCTAGGGAATGTTTCTAGGATTCCTTTTCTGGTAACATGGATTTGAGAAAGGACAATGTAATTGTGGGAGGTGATTTTAATTTTATATTGATCCTAGGTGGATTCCAGGGGGGTAATTAGAAGGATGGACCCTATGGATGAATACCTCCTACAAAATATTGATGATTCAAGTCTATTTGACATAGTTCCCTTGACATTGAAACCCACCTAGAGAAATAGTAATAGTGTGGGAGGAGGAGTTATCTCCAAGAGAATCAACATATTTCATTTGGTTGAACAAATTCTCGTCAATATGTATAGCATTAGAACATGGATAAGAGAAGGACGTCCCTTTGACCATGTCCCTATTTTCTTATAAGTGGGGGATACTACTCCAAAACCCCTGGGTCCTTTTAATTTCAATTCACACTAGTTGAAGGAACCTAAGTTTAGAGACCTAGTTCGAAATGAATGGAAACATTATGTTACGTGGTTATAGGTTTTTGCAAAGTTATAGTTTTGTGAAAATCTAAAAAGAATCAAAAGGAAAACTATTGAATTGACAAAGATTGAATTCCAGAATTCTCAAGAGCATATATGGATAATGGAAGAGGACATTACAAACATTTTCAATTCCAATATTAATGGCATATGCAAGGAATAAGAGTTAAGTTCATGTAAGTTGAAGGAGGCTGCCAAAAAGGAGCTAGTAGATTGGGAATAATCCAAATTGAGACAAAAGATCGAAGCTACTTGGATTGCAAAAGGGGATGAAAATACAAGATTTTCATAGCTATGCATAAATGAGGAAGAATATAAACACCATTTGGAGTGTAAAGGATGAGAGAGGGGACCAATTTCAAATATTTAAGGGGATGAAAAAAATAGGCAACAACCATTTTAACAACCTTTTTAAGGACCTCCCTCAACCTAACATAGAAAAGATTGTTTAGATGGCAACTTCTTCTCAAATTTCATGGTTTAGGAGTATAATAAGACCCTCATGGAAGATGTCTCCATGGAGGAATTACATGTAGTCATTGAGTCTTTCTAGAAAGACAATAACCCATGCTCAGATGGACCATCTATTGAATTTATTGAAGTATTTTTTTATTTCCCAGGGAAGGATCTATTAATGATCGTAGAGGAATATAGGATTTCTAGTAAGGTTATAGGGGTCTTTAACCCTAATTTTGTAGCTATGATCCCATAGAAATATTTACCTGAATATTTCAAAGATTTTATTCCTATTTCTCTTTGTAATTTTGTATACAAGATTATTTCTAAGATCATTGCTAGAAGACTCAAGCCTGTGTTATCCCTTGCTATCTTAGGTGAGAAATATGATTTCTTGGATAGTAGACAAATTCATGAGGCTATTGGTATAGCTCAGGAAGGCCTCCATATTATAAATATAAAGAATAAATCCTCCTTCCTTATCAAACTTGACTTATATAAGGCATATGCTAAGGTCATTTGGTCGTGTGATCTTGTTAATTGGGTGGAGAGATGTTACTCTTCTATTTCTTTCTATGTTGATTAATGGTTCCACTTCCCCTTTTTCCCAATTGAAAAGAACACTAAGGTAAGGTTGTCCTTTGTTACCCCTCCTCTTTATTCTTATAGCAAGGGGATTAAGAAAATATCTTGTACATGAAAGAGGTTCTAGGAGATTGAAAGATCTGTTTAGGGACCCATGTATCTTCAACTCATTTTCTGTTTATTGATAATGTTTTATTATTTGGAAATGGGTCATTGATGGATGCTAAAGCTATTCATCGTGACTTATATTTCCATTGTAAATCCATAAGGATGGAAGTCAATCAACATAAATCATGAATTATGTTTCATAAACTTGTTGAAGGTTAACAAAGAACTATTAAAGATCCACTATCTTTTGAGAAATGAGATTTTCATAATGGACTCAAATATATTGGTTTTCACCTAAAACCAAATGAATATGGTTTTAGGGAAATGATTTGTCTATTATGTTATTCCAAAATATACTAGAAGACACTTACATATATCCCTAAAGGCATATTACATAAGAAAGAGAGGAAGATCTTCAACTTTCTATGGATTGGAAATCATGACAAGGAGAAGATGGCTTTGGTTAGATGGGAAAGACTAGCCCAACCTAAGAAGGAAGGAGGTTGGAGCTTCTAGAATATTTTTCATTTCTCTAAGGCATCGACTACCAAAGTTTATGGAAGGTGATTGCAAGTATTGGAATGTGGAGGGATGTCCATTCTTCCATAGTCAATCGCATATTAGATTAGAAGCCCCACTAAATCTCATGCTAGTGCCTCTATTGTTTGGAAATATTTGGTTCAATCCCTCCCTATTGGGGAATTGGCTAGCTTGGAATGTTGGTGATGGAAAGAACATTAGATTGCAGGTGGACCCTTGGATTGGTGGGGGGAATGGTTACATGTTATCTATTGAACTTCATTCTTCACTAATATCACTAAGGTCATTTTTTGGGGCTGGAAGTTAGTTGCAATACAAAGCCCTTGGATTGGAGAACTTAGAAGTTGAAGAGTGGGATGCATATGTTTAGAAATTGACTACCAGTAATATAATTCTTAGGGTTAAGGAGTACAATTTAGTGTGGTAAAAAAATATTGTTGGAGGTTTTTATATGACAAAATAGGGTACAAGGATATTTTTGTGAGAAAGCAAGGGGAAAATCCTTAGTGGTGGTGGAAGGAGGTTTGGAATATCATGCCCCTTTAAAGTGCAGGTTGTTTCACTAGATGACACTCTCGAAAAAAGTCCTTACTTGGGAAAATTTTATCAAATTATCTTTTGAGGGCTTGGGTCGATGGCTATTGTGAAGAGGTGCTTCAAATATTGTTTATCATATGTTGTTAGGATTCCATTTCTTATTGGAAGTCTAGGATGCATCACCGACTCTCACATGAAGGGTTGGAAGCTAGAGAGGTGATTCATTGGAAAAAATTATTAAATATTGGTGGGAGAACAAAAAACTAATAAAAAATGAAGATTTTCCTTTATTTGTTGTTTGGGCCATCCAAAGAACTAGAAATGCAATGCCTTTTGAGGATGAAATGATCTCTCCCTTATAGGTAGTTTACAAAATCAAATATGTTGTTGAATATCTTAGGAAGGATATTATAAGCAAGGTTTCGAGGCGGATTATTCAACCACATATTGGCAAGTCTAGACCTAGGGAATGTTTCTATGGAGCCTATGAAGGAAACACAAGAAACATGGGGTGGGAGGGGTCCTCCTCCTTCTGGATCAAGATTTCCTTTTCTTTTTCTATGGCTTAGGGTTCCGTTCCAATAATTTGGTTGAGGTAAATGTGGTCTTGTTTCTATTGGATATTGCGGTGAAATGAGGCATTCATGACATTCATATCTTCGATGAATATCGATTGGTTATCAACTATATTTCAAGGTGGATTAGGCATTTGAACTTGGTGTTGGATCATCTTATCAAAAGAGGAAAAGAGAAATTATGAAGATTGGAGAATTTCTTTTGTTGTCACATTTATAAAGAATAAAATGTAATAGCAGATCTTTTGTCCAAAAGGGTTGCGAATGATCCAATAGGATTACTGGAGATCACAAAGTCTAGGGAGTGAGAGCATGATGTTGTAACTACTAGCAAGTTTTTTGTTTCACGACTTGTTATTTTTGTGGAAGGAACACATATATGTTTCTATATTGGCTTTGGTTTTTGTAGCCAACAATGGCTTAGTTATACTCTTCTTTTAAAACATTTTTGAAAATCTATATTTTCATAAGTATTTGATATTCACTTAATACTGATAATTGTAAAGCTTGGAGAACTTTTTCTAAAATTTGTTATAATATAGAGAGTTGGCAACAATGTTGCATGTTAATGGACACTTTGCTAAATATAATTTTACTATTTCAATTTGAAAGAAAGGAAATCAAGGTTGTGTGTGTGTGTGTGTGTCATCTTCCAATTAATATTTTATATTATATTAAGAAAAAATGATTAACTCATATTCAAAGTAGAAAAATTTCTAGTATAAGATTATGCCAAATCACGAGTCACACCCAAATAATTAATTAATATCATATTATTTGGAGACTATTGGAACTTCCAATCTCGAAGTTAAAATATTCTTATAAACATCCATTATATGTTGTGTAAGGCCTCTTGAGACACCCACTGAGTGCACCCGCTCATTGGGAAGATTCCACAATGGATCAAATGAAGAGCACAAGAAGGAAACAATTGGTTGGGAAACAAAGACATTTGGATGTGGGAAGGAGCACCTTGGGGCATGATGGTGACGTGAGATCCCAAGGGAGCACACACCCTTCTTTCCTTGCAACAGACAATAGAGACTTGGGTTGCATTTGGGCAAGGGAGGGGAAACTTAGGAGCTTTCCCAAGTAGCAGACCCGTCTACCCTTGGCAACATGGGCACATTGGAGAGGTTGGATGACCCCATCGACACAACCATGGAGATTCTCGACGATTGGCACAAGGAAAAGCACAAGTCAAGGTGCACATGTCGGTCCAAGAAACATGTTGGTTGATGGGCACACTAGGTTTAGGGAGGGGCGCAACACACCCAAGAGACATGAATTTTCACACAAGTGACTCTTGGAGTCCATATAAAATTAAGGGTGCACAACTAAAGGGAAGACATGAAGAACAAGTGAAGGCAAGAGACATGGAGCTTTGAGGTTGTGTGCACTAGTGGGGTGCACCTCAGGTTGAGGCAAGGAGAAATGACAAGGGGGAAGTCTTGGTGTGACAGAACCACATACTTGGATAGTTTTAGTGTATGAGGAAGAGTCACGAGACTCTGACCTTCTATATAACTGGGACAATAACGCCCTCTTTGTAAAGATTTCTTTCTATTTCACAATATAATAAATGAAGTCAGGTATTAGGAAACACTGTTGCCACCCGCACTGTATCTGTCTCTTGTGTTTTGCATGTTTTCTATTGTATGCCAATTTGACTAAGTGTTAAACTAAGTTAACAAATGTCGAAGTATACAAATGAGTTGCATAAAGTAAGGACATGAGTCGTCCATATCCTAGTATAAAGTATGGGTATGCTCTAGGTGAAGAGGTGTAGTCTGGGTGAAGTATCCTTGGTTGAGCCAAGCTGCCAAGGGAGAACCACCACGGTGCCACATGTCCACGAGATGCCAAGGTTGGACTTGGGCATGACTCTTGGGGGCATGACATGTTGGGCTTAAGGAGAGACTATTTTTTAGGTTTGAAAGGATCAGTGTGTTGTAAGAGGGTAGAGTTTGAGTTGTTGAAAATTAATTAAAAGAATAAATTAATGAGTATATAAACTTTATATATAGTAAGATTTTTATTTATTTTTAGTAAATTAATTATTAAATAAATGCAATTTATGCATAAGTATATATATTTTTAGTAAAGTTTTTAATTTTTTAATTTTGTTAATTTGGATTGTTTTAAGATAGCTAAAAATTTTAATAACAAAATTCTTTAATAAATCAAAATTATAACTTTCAAATTTATAAAAAAAATTCAACATAAATAAATTAAATTTATCCACTCATTAACTTGTTCTTGTTCCTATATATAAAATCTTCGATTTCATACTCACAAGTCAAAGTCAAAGTAAGAACAAGAAAAAGAGATGTAGTCAAGTTGGAGATTCCTTGTGTGTTGGCTCAAGTGGTTCATTCCTTTTGTCAAACCTTTTGTCAAACCAGTTTAGTACAGGTGAGGTATCTGTTTAGAACGAGGATTGAAATCATAGAAAATTGAAATCCTAACTTTGTCTTGTGAAATTACTTTGCATAACCAGTTGTACAAGGGTATCTCATAAACCAATTTGGTATCTCACTTGGTGATGACCTTGAAAACATATTTTATTATTATTATTATTACTATTATTATTATATACATGTGTCCATATTTTACCCATCTATTTTTGACAAGAAGATTCTCTATTAGGGAAAGAGTTAAAATAACACTCAAACATAGATTCATTTTCATTATTTTGCAAAGAGAAACGTGGAAAACAATTGTTGATTTTAATTTAATATGATTTATTTTTTTCCGGCTCATATTTATTTTTAAATTTTTATTTACCTATATTTTTTAACTTTCTAGTTAATACAAAATTTCCCGATAACAATATATAAATTAAACTAATTTTATTTTGGTAAGTTATTCGGACCAAAATTATACTAACAAAATTATAGTACAACTAACGAGAAATTGGCCTTCCACATGGGAAACTAGACTAGCTCCAATATAACAATTTCGTCAGTTGTATACTCTTACTACCACCATAACATAACTAGTCCTTAATTACATAGTTACAAAAATGTAGAGGCCATTGTTTCCACGTCTAGAGATGAGATGCTTACTTGCCTAACCTAGCAAAGATTATGTAAAAATAAAAATTTGAAAGAGTAACCATTCATAATTAGACAGGAGGAGAAGGCACAGTTTCCTTGGGAACCTAAAGTTGGTTTCCCTTAGGCTCGTTTAGGTCCAAACCCACCGTGCGCTCGACTAGGAGGGAAATTTTATGGTCGACAACTCTGATTTGTAGTTGCAGGTACTCTAGTTGAAGCAATATCTCACTGTAGGTCGTGCTTCTATTGATCATTACCTTCCTCAACAAGGTCTTTATATGCCTATAAAGATCGATAGTTTGGTGATACTTAGTTTCCCTAGAGCACAAGGTGTCAGTGTCTATAATCTAATGGGTGAATTCTGCATCTACCTCCTCATCATTTGTTAAAACTTTTTCTAGTCTCACATCCTCCTCGACCAACTCCATTTATTCTTTGGTCTCAGGAGGGATGAGGGAATGAAAGTCCTCTATAGTATCCATGGCATCTTGTTGGGCATGAGGAATCGAGATCCCTTGCTCGTGATGTCGGCCCCTTCTTCCTGGACTGCTTTTGGCCATAATGTCTGGCATGATGAAGAAATTAGAGCTACCAGGGTGGATGCATGCCCAAAGAGACCAGGGAGGCAATGTTAGGGTCCTGGAGCTTACCATGATAATTGCAGAGAACATTTGTTGAATATCCTGCCAAACCCTGCCTTCTATATCCCGTAGGTGGTTGCTATGAATACTAGCTCATGCCCTATCCCTTTCCTCGTACATGCTCCCAATGCATGCTATATGGAAGAACTAGACACTATGAAACCCATAACTCACCTTTCCCTTCTAACGAATGCTAGTGTAGGTATGCATGTTTAGACAGGAGGTCGATGGAACGACCATTAAGTTATCTCTAGTGTTAGCTCATAAATCCCCTTGTGCAACCATAACTATGCCTACAATGTGTATGAATGTAGGGTTAATGCTCCTTCGATGAGACAAAATTCCACCATCTCCATATGCCACAACTCTTATTGGTTGGCGGGCTCTTGAGCCATGAGGTGAAGTGGTGGCTACAGTCATCGCAGGGGTTGACACATTAACACCCCATCCACAGGAATATATGAACTAAAATCTTAAAAATATTGAATTATAATTAAATTGTTTACAACAATATTTAATATTATAAAGTAAATTTTTAGATTTGAAAACAATAGAAATTTCCTTCCACACACACATATATACACCCCATCCAAGAGAATATATGAACTAAAATCTTAAAAATATTGAATTATAATTAAATTATTTACAATAATATTTAATATTATTAAGTAAAATTTAAATTTGAAAACGATAGAAATTTCCTTCCTTATATATATATATATATATATATATATATATATATATAATTGATATAAAAATATTTTATTTAAGGTGAATATTAATTTTTTTATTATATATTTTTGAATACTACGTATCAATATCATGTTGAGTACAAAAAGAATTACACACCTTCCTTGTAATGAACTTTAAAAATACATTTCAAAATAATAATAATTATAAAAATTCAAATTTAACATAAACAATAAATTTAACAACAAAGTATATACGATCTTCACATTTTAAATATGCACATGCATGTGGGAAGCATCTTTTCATTTTTCTGGCTTTATGTTTGCTTGATATTTGTAAGGAAAGACTTCTCACTTTGTTTTCATCATTCAACTTCAATGTACCCAGAATATTTTCACTTTAATCCTTATGTCTCGTGATCGTGATGTATGTACATAAAAAAATAAAAAAATAACGAGATACATTAAAAAGGAAAATTTATCTAAAACTATTAAAAAAATTAAAACATCATATAAGCTTTATTCAATTTCCATTCTCTACATTTTGTTGGTAGATAGTGTCATCCGTAGATAGTGTCAATTTCCATTCTCTACATTTCCAATAATCTACTATTAGTTTTGGTAACTAATACTCTTAGCATCTCGTTTATACTTTGGTAAGCCAAACTTAATACAAAATGGATTATTTATCTAACGAATACTTATGAAGTTAGAGATGATGTGAAATCAATATGTATTTATATAATATTTTAAAATGAACAATATAAAATTATAAATAATTTAGATTTAATTTAATTTTGGTTTTATTAAATGTTAAGAGAAATTAAATTCTTTGAAATCTAATTTTTTTTAAGCTTAAAATTTGAGTAAATGTTTGCACCTTAAATGATTTGATTTTTCTTGATACTTGATAAATGAGAGTTAAAAATGAATTTAGGCTGATTTTTATTTTGATTGTGAGTAAACTTTATATTTGTTTTTGTGAACCAACATTATATTTATTTTTGTTTTATAATAATTAATTTTTTTGAGCCAATATCTGAGAGTGTTACCCATGTTATGTTAAGTTATAACATCTATTTGAGCTTTGATAACCTATGAGGTTGAACTTGCCTTATTGATAGGAAATTGTAAACACACGCTTGTATACCGGGGGGTCAACAACGATAATGTACCAAATTCAGAGAGGTTCCCAACCTTGACAGTGGGGATCTGATGATCTAGGATTTTTTGGACCTAGTTGAATCGCGAGATATGGAAAACCCATGAAAAAGTCCCGATAATATTGGAGAATGCAAAGCTTAAAATTTCTTCAATCCTGTCAAATCCAGACCTACTACTGTTTTCATGTGTGGCTCTATACAGATTTGGACTAACATAACTCTGTACAATATGGGATACTTGAGAATTTATATGTAGGAAATACTAAATGGGGGAAATTTTGTAGCATATTTTTGTGACCGTCTGCAGTACTTGAATACAGATACAATACTTCTTTTGTGTTTGTTCAACTTACATGAAGGAGGAAGCTTGAGACTTTATGGAGATGAGGAAACAATAATGGCGACAACCAGGAATCAATAATGAAGGGGAACACATAGGAGTGAGATCCAATATGTGCTTGGGAACTAGGAGTGTTTCACGGGTAGAAGGTTTCTCTGGCTGTAAACCCCGAAATCACCTTTTCAACATGGAAGAAGCTATCAATGACCTAATGAGCCCAGAAGAGGAGGTGCATTGGAATCAATCCAGACTTTTTGTTTCAGATGATGATCTCATAAGTGGGCTAGACCATGTCATCAGAGGGCTGACAGTCGGGGCCTCATTAAAAGACATTTTAGCAAACATCACAGAGTCAGCTCTTGGAAGGAGGTCGAGAGCTTTACTCAAGGACCCTGAAGGACACAAGCTAGTTGGATTACATGCAAGCCCTACAAAGGGGGGTCAAGTTACGTCTCTCAAGGGGGAAAATGTTAGTGTAGATGCCCCCCAGGAAAGAAGAGAACCCCCCTTGATTCCAAGCCCTAGGAAGTTCATGAACAGAGGCGAACCTTCTTCAACAACTAGGTTAGGGGACACATGATTCCTTTCGGGATTTCTGGTGCAACCAAAGGGTGGGAACCTTGAACGGGATATTAACACAAATGAGGAGGCATAGAGGATCGGGGGGACAGTGGGGAGAGGGAGCAATTTGTGGAAACCTAGGAAAGGAAAGCAAAAAATGGTTCTTGGAGGCTTGGAGGAGGTTTGTAACTTGGCGATGTGTGCACTAGTAGGAAGATTCTCTTACATATTGTTGAGAAGACAAATTCTAGATGGCTGGACAGAGGAATGTTGGCATCCATTGATAGGCTATTCACCATAGGTAGTGATTTTAACAAAGGGGTGGTACTACTTTTTGTTCAGAAACGTTGAATATTCCATGAAAATTTTACAGGGAACCTAGATCCTAAACAGAGGCAGTCTGATGCTAAAAATGTGGTGAGTGGGCTTTGGCCCAATGACAAAATATTTCCAATTAAGACACATCTGGGTACTCTTACCAGGCTTGCCACTATAATTTTGGAATGAGGGTGCTTTCAAATCTATTGGAAACGAACTAGGGAGGTTTCTCCATGTGGAAACCTTATCCCTAAAAGGGTCCGACATAAGAATGGGGAAAGTGTTGGTGGAGTTGGATATCCACACAGGGCTACTGGAAGGAATCAATATAGAATGGAGGGGTATAATATACACACAAAAGCTCGACTATCTGGGCATTCCCTTTCACTGTGCATCTTGCAGAAGAACTGATCATCTCTAGAAAAACTATCAAGAGTTCGTTTTGGAGGAAGACTCAGAGGCCTTAATGCTTAGGAAATCAGACTATAATGAACCCTCTAGAAAAGACGCCTCTGGGTTTGGGATAGGCACCTAGTTTGAAGAGGACACACAAACTTCTACAACGTTGGACTCTGACCTAAGTAAGTTAAAAATACTTTGCACCTCTTTATGCTCTACTTTATCAACTTGGGAAATAGAGAGACTAAATCTCTTAAAATCCTTAGACACAGGGGAATCCTTGGCAATCCCGATTAATTAAGTTAGTGAAGTGGTAAAGAGTGTTATATTTGTTTCAATAGAAATACGACAGGATTTGGAAACTCTAGATCAGTCGAAAACAACTATGCAGGCGCTGGAGAGAAGTGTAGAGTAGGACCCAGCTGGGGAGGGCTTGGGCAGCGAGAGGATGGTGGGAAGGGAGATTACCCCTGGGGAAAACTCTCTGGATGCCATGTTGGAGACATTTGTCCCTAGTTATTGAGACATGCTTGTTAAGAAACCTTTGGAATTCTATGAAGGAGGTAGGGATATTATCTGTGGGAAGAAATATCAGACTACCAATTCATTCGAGTTAGAGTTGAGGAACCCACAAGGAGACACTAAAAATGAGCACTGGAGAAGGGGTCTGGGGTACGAAGTTTCACCCATAAAAGGAGGAGTGCTCGCATTAAAGGGGTGAGCAATGGTGGAGACTTGGTCTTCCAAGAGAATACTACTAATGAACAAAGGGCACTTAGAGGACTCAAATCCCTAGTCAGAGTTAAAACATGAAAAATTTCTCTCTAAATATAAGGGGAGTTGGAGGGGATCCTAAATATGCTACCCTACGAAGACTTCTGGATAGTTTGAAACTTGATATTATTTTTTTGCAAGAGACGATGGTAGAAGGAGTGAAAGAAAGGGCCTTAGTCACTAAACTCTTACCTAGTTGGGCTTGTTGTGCAATTGACTCAGTGGGGAAGTAAGGGGGAATATGTTTATCCTAAAACCTAGAAGTTTTGGATCTACTTCCTACTGCAACCTGTGCTGACATCTTTTTGGAGGGCACACTTCTTGAGGGAAGCAGTCCGATCTCTCTCTTCAATTTTTATGTACCTTGCATGAACATGAAATTGTTTTGGGAAGTGTTGAGCTCGCAACACACCCTAAAAATGTCTCTGCCAAACTCTACTTTTTGGGTACCACTTATTGTTTAATTCAGAACAATGTTGTTTCCGCTTATCTTTGTTTTCTACAATTTCTCCTTGATTCTTTAAAAGTTTCCTTGAACATGTAGAAACCATCACAACTTAAAGGGAGTAACATTTGACTAAAGAATCAACCACTAATTCATTTCACCTGACGCGCCCAAATTTCGACACCCGGAAGAATCAATAGTGAAAGAAAATCATCCTAGAAAACTAAGGAAACCCATCACCGGTTTTCGTCAGCATCGGTAAATGGGGAGCTGTTATTCCATGATAAGCATTGCACAAGAAAGTTGTCGATGACCGATTTCATTCAGCATCGAAGAAAAGCAAAAGGAAGTAGTCGTTTGCAGGGAAAGGGAGGAATTGTCGATGGTCGATCCTGTAAAAACATTTTGGCATTGACGGATTTCCAAGAAGCTAGCCCAATGGAAAGGATGCGATAAGTTCATCCCCGATTACTAACCCCTGATATCTAATCGACATTGGTGATTCCTACGTTGGGATAGGAAGCGCGCAACTAAAAGAAGGTTACCACCTCTGTTGGCACTCGTGAGTCTAGTCACCTGTCTTTATCTGCCACGTGTCACGTCAAAACCATCCGACGAAAGCAATCGGTGTTGGCAGTTTTTATTTTGTAAGGAGTATCAACGAAGAATCCCGTAGCTCTGCACCGATCCCCGACTTCCCCTTTTAGAAAATGACACGATGGGATGTTTTAGCTCTAAGATACGCTAGATACGATGCATTTAATTGATTGATTAATTCCAAGATCGCGCATTAGTCTCTAATTCATGCGCAAAGCCCAATGACCGTTTTAACTTGTAGATACAATGCATCTCCCTCTGTGCCTCTGTCGTCAACCTATGTAAAATTAATTACAGAGAATTGGCGGTAAGTAGTTTAAATTTCATCCGATTACTTGTATTAACAACTTGCAATTGGTAAGTTTTCTCTCGTTGTATTACCCTAAATTATTATGAGCAAGAGCATTCTGTGTGCAAAGAGGTCCGGAACATCTAGAGGAGCGAGATGAATGACTCAGAGAAGGCTTCCAAGGTATAGTGAGTATTAAGCAACAAAGTTTAGCAAGCATACAGGTATGTACCAGTTTGGTTTTGATTTCATTTCACATATAAATTAATATCTAATGTTATTCTATGTGTCGGCCCTAATTGAGCATCTTCGATTGCAGGAATGATGCCTCCGAAGAAACCTACCTCCAGGAAGTCTCCTAGAGTACCAAATCCAAATCTACAAGAATCAGAAGCAGGATAAGGCTCCTCCCTAGCCGTTGCAAGAAAATTGGAATTCACTTCCAAGCCAATGCCGATCATCAAGATGATCACCAAAGAAGCCTTCACTCAACCCCCGACCTTTGGGGACACAGAGGAGAATATTGGGACCAAGACAACATTCCCTTGATGGGAAGACCTGTTCAAGGAAATAAAGCACGAAAAATTCCCCGAGTATGCCCCGCATAGCAATCCTGACACGAGGAAGCTACATGATGAGGTCTTCGTCAACATCCACAAGGCTTACCTACACATGGTGGGGAGCAGGACTCCGGTATTCCCTTGCATTGAACTTTAAAAATGGCTCATTGATCACAACGATGCACAAAAGTGTGTAATTAATGATGATAATGGTCAAATCATCGGGGTTTTCCTCCCAGTAGAAGTCCAAAAGTATTACAAGCTCAGGGAGCCAGATGAACATTTGAAAAAGGATTTTGTTGTGAAGTTTTATCAGAAGCACGACACCAGCAAAATCATGGCATCCTGGTGGAGAGAAGACAAAAAATTCACCAACCGAAACTTTAGCTGGTACCCGATGACCAACCTCAGACAACCTTATATCTATATAATGGCTCTCCTTTGCTGGTTGCATGGAGAAAAAGATTGGTCTAGGTTTTCGGAGGCATGGATGACTTTGGCTTATACTGTCGCCATCTTCAGAACAAGCTTCAATTGGGGCATGATCATCTCCAAACAGCTTAGCACCTGCATTCTACAGGCTCAACAATCGAAGGAAGGAGAAACCCCTGCCTTCTACATGACGTCTTATCTATTGGACGTCATCTGTGCAAGAAATGTCTTCGTAGGAATGAACTTGAGATGGCACACTTCCGAGATCCCGGTCCATGTCTATTTTAGCATCTTGTGGTAGAACATGTATAAAATATCCTACTCTCTCATTTGCAACCAATTTATCACACCTATTCATTTCTTACTATTCAAGAAGGAGTGCAGAAGGATGTCTTATGTAGCCAAATAAGTTATATCGAAAGTCGGTCACTGGTACCTGGACGAGCGTGAAACCTACATTAGGGTTTTTGGCTCCATAGGGGAACCACATTTTCTACCTATATATGTCCCCAATCGACTGGTACTATGGGAAATATGTTACCAAACTATCTTGTAGGGGTACAACGCCACTTTGGTGAAGGATAAGAAGCAAGCATTCATACCCTATGGATTTCATATCGACTTCTACTAGGTTAAAGACACTGCGCAAGCCAAGCAAGAGGGATTAAGTCAATTGGAATTTTGGTTCCAGACATGACATTTTCGCAAGCACAATCCCAAGGGTCTGGTCTCAAAACATGCATCACAAGTATCGTCCTGTTGGCTTTATGCCCATGACCAGTTTGAGGATGAAATATTCACTGAAAACGCTCAAGATTGGGATGATGTGGTGGCAAGAATGGTTGAACCCAAAATAACCAAGTTCAAGGCCATCAGTTGGGAAGATCCCTCTCTGATGTTGCCCAGGATAGAGCCAGGAGGGATGAAAGAGAACTAGCGGATACTCTGAAGGAACTAGAACACTTGCACCATATTGTTGAGTATTATAAAGGTGCCACATAGACTGCGACATATTTGAAGAGTGAGTTTTCAGGAGTTTACAACGAGTACAAGAAAGAAAGAACCCTGTTAATTGAAAATATAATTGAATTCCAGGAGGACACTCTCATGGCTCTCACAACATGGAAGGAGATGGAACAATGGAATGAAAGAGTGCAACAAGCGGTGGAAAGGATCGAATACATTGAGGCAGTCCAATACGGTCGAGAAAAGGAAGAACAGGGCATTCGACTATTAAGTAAAAATAGCCTCGACTGCATAAAGAGATCCACAGAATACTAGACTAAGATGTCCCGGGATCCACATCGAGAGATCCGAGAACAATATGCCAAGTGCCAGAAGCACTGGGATAAAATTAATAAAGTAATGAAAGATATCAAGCTCCCCGAGTTCAACAACCTTAGTGAGTTTATTGACATAACAAACATGCTCAATATGTTTACCAAACAAGACTCCCTATGGGCTAAAGAGTGCACGAAGGTAGCTGATGCGAGGCCGGGACATGTGCAACAATTCACAGAACACCCGATCAGAGCTAAAACCATGTTACAACAACTGAATTCCACCTTGATAAAATACTGAGCGCATGCAGCGGACATCAGAGGGATATATGTGTCCCCAATGGAACAAAACAGATTCCCATGGGCCCATACTTGCGAAGAACTCTTTATCAGATGGTCCGATTATGAAAGAATCCACCCTTTTCAAGAAACGACTCGGGTGGACTGTTGAAAGACTATCATATGATGACACCACATGGAGATTTTTGATTAGCTCAAATTGTATTTTACCGTTAATTACTGTTAAGACTTTATATTATAAATAGGAACATCGACCGATGGTCTAGAGGTCGATGGTTTGTTGCAAGAACTCTTTTCTTTGTAGTTGTTAAGAATTATTTTGGAGTTGCTATGAATGAAGAAGTCCTTCTGGACCAGAGACGAAGTTGTTTTTATCATATGCATGTGTAATTGAGCCTGGAGAAGAATTATTTCCTATTTAGTTCATGAGTAGATGTAACAAGTAAGAGCTATCGAATATATTTTCAAGTTATCTGGTGCAATTGCTTTGCTGTTATTTTCTTTAATGATGGAAATGATGAATCGTTGTGTGGATATATGATGAAGGATTATGGTAGATGAATTGTTTTTCTTGCTATTGATCTTATCATATAAATTTTTTCTTCTAATAATTAGTATTCTCAAACAATAATTGGATGCTCACATGGTTAACGTATTATTACTAGGCCTGTGGTATAGGATTATCGTTTGCGTGTTTAAGCAGCGGGTTATCCCAAGGTCAGCCTCTTCTGCAGTAGTTAAATTTTCTCTCATTTTGTTTCTTGGATAGTTTAGGTTAAAATCTCAGCTAGTGATCGAGTGCTCACATGGTTAAAGTATTATTACTAGGTCTTTAGACTTCCTTATCATTGTGTGGTCAAGTTGTTTTATACCAACTTTTTATCACATTTATCCTAACTAAAGAGAAAATACCAAAAGAGAAAATCTTGACTGAAGGAGATGCCTCCACAAGAAAAGATAAAGCCCATCAATTAAATTGCCCGGATTGCGAGATCTGGAGAACCATTCCAATAAAAAACGCTATAGAGTCTAATTGGGCCTTGGTTGTGGGTTTGGTTCCTACTGTTGAGTTAAGGGTTTTAAGACCCATCAACAGAATTGGCGCTAGAAGGAGGGCCTGAGAATGAATGGCTGAATATGTAAGTTATATGATATTCTGAACAACCTATAGATTCTTAAAGGCCCACATGCATGGCTAGTCATCCAACAGATAGCCCACCTTTACCGAGTACTCCCAAAGTGGATAACTCGCCCCACTCCGAGGAAGGATATCTTCACCTTGAAATACCTTACGCCCTCCCTCACGAGGAAGTGAATCAGTTTAGAAGGATTACCAGAGCTTACACCCGACAAATTGGCGTGTTGCCATTCACCCCTAATCTCTCTCGAAGAAAACAACAAGGAGGACCAGTGGTCAACACTCCCGACGAAGTTTTTGTACACTCCGTCGAAGACTTAATAGACTTTGCGATCACCAAAATCCAAGAACCTCTTGACCTCATACCCGAAATGCCAACCGGCGACATCTCCGAACCTAACAATCTTTCGGAGGAGGAAGAGCCTAAATCCGACTCCGAATATATGGAAGAGAACAATGGTCATGAGGAGGAGAGATAAGTTATACTTCAAGGTGACCAACCTTGGTTGGCCAGGGACGTCGTGGCCATCCCTGGATGAATACACAATCTCCCTAGGCACCCAGAAAAGTTTCTCCCCAAGTATGATCCTGAGACCTTAGGATTTCCCGAAGATCATATCAAGAAGTTCATACTCACGATTAGGCTTATGAACATTCAACATGAAGATGTGGTATGCAGACTTTTCCCCTACACGTTTGAGAACTTGGCTTCCACTTGGTATTTTAACTTGCCAGTAGGATCCATAACCAGTTGGATTAAGTTCCAAAAGGACTTCCTAGACAAATTTGCCGAAGAAACTACCACGCGAGCCCTTATGGCCGAATTGTTTGCAACCACCATGACCCCAAAGGAAAGGGTTAAAGATTTCAATCAAAGATTCACGACTATCCTAAACAAGTTTCAGCCTATGGCAAAACCGGCTCAAGAGTTGCAAATCAAGGTCTATGCTAATGCTCTTCTGGCCTCTATTTCCATGTTCGTTAAAAGAGCCGCTAAGCAAACTCTCGCGGAGAATTTTGAAGAGGACAAGACGATAGTGTTCTAGATGAAAGGGTGTAAAGAAGACTAGGCATCTTTAGCAATAAAAGAAAGCCAACCCCCTCCTAGGAGAGGACTCCTCTTGACTAGACCGCTGGGGAAGCCGACTGAACCAACTCCCGATAAGGGTAACGGGGATATAGAAGACCTGCAACGCATGGTCAAGAAAATATCAAATGAGATTATAGATACAAAAAGAACTGCGGGTGAGGGAAACCAACGCCAAAGACCCTATACCTTTCTTTAAAAGAAACCAGCCTTTCAAAGCAATTGAACCTCCCCCAACCAACCTAAAAATTGAATTAGGGAATGTCGCATTTGATTATTTCTGTACTTACCACCAAGAGAACCACTCAGAAAGGGAATGTTCTCAGTGGGTCATCGCCATGAATTTAATGGCCAATCATTTTCTGCTTGAAGTCTCTATGACTGAACCACCCAATAGTTTGGCCTTTAACATTGTCGATTAGGAAGAGGCTGACCCCTCACAAGACACGACCATGCTAATATGGGATCCCTATGTGATCGTGTCTTCGGATGATCTGTTTAAACCTTAGGCACCACCCACAGAGATATCGGTGGTACAAACATGTAGTAAGGGTCAGCTCGACCCAAAAGATACCGATGCCACCCGTGTCTCACAAAGTAAATTAACTCCCGATCGCCCAAGAATTCCTGTCACTCCCAGTAAACAACCTCTAAGCATCCATACGCGGGAATCTCCTAAGCTATATTATAAAGTAGTCGAATATTTGAAGAAGATGAAAGCTAATATATTAGTTATGGACATATGTAGAATCCCTCAGCAAAAAGACCTTCTATTGCAGGCTCTAAGTTCGGTAGAAAACCTGGCCAATGGTGACAGTCGAGAGAAGAATCTACCCCCTACAGATTTGGCAAGCAAACCAACGATAAATACCTGCTAAGAAGGCAGGAAGGAGAGACCTTTCGTGCCTCCTTTCCTTTTAACGTTCGAAGTCTTCAATAAGAATCTTCACAATTGTTTGGTAGATTCCAGAGCATCTTCTAATGTCATGCCCTTGGCCATTTGTAATAAACTAGGTGCTGTCCCTCTCAAAAGCGATAAGCATGTTATACAACTAGACAAAACCCAGGTCAAGGTTATGGGGGAACTCAAATATGTGATGATCAGGATAACGACACACCCTAGTTTCGTGCAGGTGATCGATATCATTGCAGTAGATATCCCTGAGGCATATGGGCTATTATTGAGCCGAGATTGGTCGGAAAAGCTGAATGGATACTTTAGTACTGACTGGGCACACCTTTGGCTACCACTGAAAGGATAGAAGAACATGATCTGAATTGATAGGGAGAGATATCTGAAGCATACGATCACCAATCTGGAAGCCCCTAATGAACCAACCTCCACGAATTTTCCCATATTGGGTAATTATTCTTGTGACTCCTACTTCGAGAACTTCCCTCCCCTCATATCCAATGTTCCGCTTACCCAAAACTTCGAGCTTCCTTTCCAGGAGAATTCGCCGATGCCGAAAGAATATTCTCTCTTTTGTCAAAACTCTGTGCCAGGTCGGGTGGAAGGAAAGGGTGGACAACACAACATCAACAATGGTGAAGGAATGAATGATTAACATTCATGTATTTGGACCCTATATTTTGATGGATCCAAGTAACAAGAAGGATCAGGAGCGGGGTGCATTCTAATCGACCCAAGGGGTAGGCGTCATTTCTTGTCTTGTAGGATAGAATTCGAGTGCACCAACAACACTGTCAAGTATGAAGCCCTGGTGCAAGGGTTAGAGAAATCCATAGATCTGAATGTCACAGAATTAAAGGTTTTCAGAGACTTAGAAATCATAATTAGGCAAGTAAGAAACACGATACATTGCAATTCTCCCCACCTTAAGAATTACCAACAGGAGGTGCATAGGTTAATAGAATGATTTGGAATTTTCAACATTACCGCAATCCCCAGGGCAAAGAATACCCTTATCAATTCCCTAGCCACAAATGCTTCTAGGCTATCACCTTTAGAAGATTATGAGGCCTCCCAATTCACTGTAGAACTGCCCTACAAGCCATCGATACCTAATAACATTTCTAATTGGAAAGTCTTCGAAGGAGATGAACAGAACATAAGTTTTTTGATCAATCAGGACAATTTCAAAGATCTCGCTATTGATGATGAAGAGTTCCAAGAGCACTCAACGGAAAGGGGTCCTATGGAATACTGACATACGGATAGATCAAAGGCCCATACGATCCCAAAAGGGGTAGCTAATCTCGAAGATCTGTTTGATCTAAAGGAACGATTCAAAGGTCCTAAAAGTGCAAAGACTGGCAACTCTTGTCCCCTCCATGAAACTGTGAATTGTGGGACCCCAGAGAACCCAAGGAATGTAAACCTCGACAAAACTATATCTAAGGAAGAAAGAAAGGCCTAACTCAAGCTGTTTAGACAATACTAGGACGTTTTCACATGGTCCTATAAGGAGTTGAAAACATATGATACTCGTATTATTCAACACACCATCCCGTTGAAACCCGAAGTCAAGCCTTTCCAACAGAATCTCAAGAAATATCACCCTTCATTAGAACCTCTTATGTACCAGGAATTAAGGAAACTCCTGGATGCAAAAATAATTTTCCAGGTTAGGCACTCTGCCTGGGTAGAAAATCTCGTTCCGGTGAGGAAAACATTAGGAGAAATCCAATTGTGCGTAGACTTTAGGAACCTCAATAAAGCTTCGGAGAAGGAAAATTATCTCGTCCAGTCGATGGAACAACTCCTGTAGACCATGTCGGGATCGAATATTTTTTATTTGCTTGATGGTTTCTCAGGATACAATCAAATGTTGGTTTCAGAGGAAGACTGATTCAAAACCACCTTCCAAACCAAATGGGGAACCTTCTCTTATAAACGCATGCCCTTCGACTTAATTAACATAGGAGAAACCTTCCAGAGGGCCATGGATGTGGCATTTCGAGGGCTTATAAACAAGTGTGTAGTAGTATATTTAGATGACATGACGGTGTATTCAAAGGATGGGAGGGAGCACATCCAACACTTAACTCAGATTTTTGAAAGATGCAGGAAATACGGTATATTGTTAAATCCTAAGAAAACTATCTTCAAAGTTGAAGAAGGGAAGCTGTTGGGTCATATTATATCTCAAGCAGGGATTCACATAGACTGTGAAATGATTAAGGCCATAGCACAACTTCCATTACCTCATAATAAGAAATCCATGCAGTCTTTCTTCGGGAAAATCAATTTCGTGAGGAAGTTCACTCCCGACTTCACCGAAATGATCAAACCCTTACAAAAGATGATTCGCAAAGATGTTGAATTTAAGTGGGATGATGAATGAAAAAATTCTTTCAACAAAATCAAAGCTGCCATATCTCGGGTTCTGGTGCTATGAAGCCCTGATTTCAATAGAGGCTTTAATCTATATACCTTCGCTTCTGACCAGTCGCTGGCTACGGTTTTAACTCAGAAGGATGATGACAACAACGAAGCCCCAATATCATTTATGAGCACTAACCTTCAAGGAGATGAGCTCAACTATCCTTCCATAGACAAGCAGGCCTACGTAGTCTATAAGGCAGTAAAGCATTTCATGTCCTACATCCTCAAGAATCACACTAAGGTGATTGTACCACACCCTGCAGTCTGATCTCTATTCACCCAACAAGAAATGGGAGAAAGAAGAGGGAACTGGATGGTAGTAGTCCAAGAATTTGATCTAGATATAAAACCTGCCAAGCTGGTAAAAGGACAAGGTCTATGCAAGCTCGCAGCTGAAGCCCAGGATCAAGTAAATGAAGACTCTGGATGGGAGAATGAAATGGCTGTATGGTGTGGAGAAGTAGCATACATCCCCCTAGGATGAGATTCCTGGTACAAGGACTTGGCTTACCTACTACATTACAGAACTTGTCTCGAAATCCTCAACCTAAGAGAGAGAAGAGCCCTCAGGCTAAAGTCTGTAGAATATCGTCTTATAAATTCGGTGCTTTTCCGGATCAACTATGACAGGGTATTTTTGAGGTGCCTCGAATGTGAAGATGCTGATAAGGTGCTAAAGGAACTTCACGATGGCCCCATCGGAGGACATTTTGCTGGAAATACCACCGCTCATAGGATTGTAAGGGCCGACTACTACTGGCCCACCTTGTTCAAAGACGTACTTATGCTAGAAACTGTAAGACTTGTCAAATAAGCGCTAGAAAGGAGAAAAGGGAAGTAGTCTCACTTCAGTCCGTGACTGTTTCGAGGTCCTTTGAGCAGTGGGGACTATATATCATAGGATAAATTATGCCCAACTCTTCTAAGATGCACAAGTACATTCTTACTTCCACCAACTATTTCACAAAATGGGTGGAGGCCATCCCTTTGACTCATGTAAACGAGAAGGTAGTGATCCAATTCATAGAACAACAACTAATCACAAGGTTTGGTCTCCCCTTTGTTCTGGTATTTGATAATGCAGCTTACATCTTGTCTACACTATTGACAGAATTTGCTCTAGACAAAGGAATCATAATCAAGTACTCTGCAAATTATTACCCTCAGGGAAACAGTGTGGCAAAGTCGACTAACAAAAATCTGGTAAGGATATTAAAGAAGACATTTACAGATAACCAAATAAATTGGCATAATAAACTTCATAATGCCCTATGGGTTGATAGGGTCACACCCAAAGAAGCCATAGGAAACGCCCCGTACTTTCTTGTCTACGGGTAAGAAGCCATCCTCCCAAACGAGATCTATTTTCCATCTCTTCAATTGGCCCAAGATTCCAACGAGGAACCCTCATCGTCCATGCAACGAAGAATCAATACTCTACTCATGTCGGAAGAAGAGAGAGAGAGAAGGCTAAGTCAAAATTCCTAGCTCACCAACAGATAGTGAAACGATGGTTTGATAAGCATAAGTCCAAAGAAAAGAGTTTTGAGGTGGGAGACTTGGTACTAAAATGGGACAGAGTGAATGAACCAAAAGGGAAGCATTCTAAGTTTCAGAACCTGTGGCTTGGACCTTTCTAGGTCACTAAAAAGATAGGGGCAGTTACTTATCAATTGCAGAACTTGGAGGGAGAACCTGACACCCTCCAAGTAAATGGTCAAGCCCTAAAACAATATTTCCAATAAAAAAATAAAATAATAATAATAATAATAATAATAATAATAATAATAATAATAATAATAATGAATAAATATAAACAAAAAAGGAGGACATGAGTTAAGGTTATTGAAGGAAGAACATAGATTCTGCGTTTGCCCAGTGAATCGCCATTTGTTGAGCTCTCAACACACCCTAAAAAAGTCTCTGCCAAACTCTACTTTTTGGGTACCACTTATTGTTTAATTCAGAACAACGTTGTTTCCGCTTATCTTTGTTTTCTACAATTTCTCCTTGATTCTTTAAAATTTTCCCTAAACATGTCGAAACTATCACAACTTAAAGGGAGTAACATTTGACTAAAGAATCAACCACTAAGTCATTTCACCTGATGCGTCCAAATTTCGGCACCCGGAAGAATCAGAGGTGAAAGAAAATCGTCCTAGAAAACTAAGGACATTGATCGCCGGCATCAGTAAACGGGGAGTTGTTCTTCTGTGATAATCATTGCATAAGAAAGTTGTCGATGATCGATTTCATTTAGCATCGGCGAAACACAAAAGGGAGTAGTCGTTTGTGGAAAAAGGGAGGAATCACCGACAACTGTACCCGTAAAAACATTTTGGCATTGACAAATTTCCAAGAAGCTAGCCCAAGGGAAAGGATGCGATAAGTTCATCCCCGGTTACTAACCCCTGATATCTAATCGGCATCGGTGATTCCTAGGCTGGTATAGGAAGCGTGCAACTAAAAGAAGGTTACCACCTCTGTTGGCACTCATGAGTCCAGTCACCTGTCCTTATCTGCCACGTGTCACGTTAGAACCATCCGACGAAATCAATCGACATTGGTGGTTTTTCTTTTGTAAGGAGTATCAACGAAGAATCCCGTAGCTTTGCACCGCTCCTCTACTCCCCCTTTTAGAAAATGACACAATGGGATGTTTTAGCTCTAAGATACGCTAGATATGATGCATTTAATTGATTGATTAACTCCAAGATCGTGCATTAGTCTCTGATTCATGCGCAAATCCCAATGACCATTTTAACCTGTATATACAATGCATCTCCCTCTGTGCCTCCGCCATCAACCTAAGTAAAATTGATTACAGAGAATTGGCGATAAGTAGTTTCGTCCCATTACTTGTATTAATAGCTTGATGCGACTGGTAAGTTTTCTCTCGTTATATTACCCTAAATTATTATGAGCCAGAGCATTATGCGTGCAAAGAGGTCCGGAACATCCAGAGGAGAGAGACGAATGACTTGGAGAAGGCTTCCAAGGTATAGTGAGTATTAATCAACAGAGTTTAGCAAGCATACAGGTATGTACCAATCTAGTTTTGATTTCATTTCACATATAAATTAAGATCTAATGTTATTCTATGTGTCGGCCCTAATTGAGCATCTTCGGTTACAAGAATGATGCCTCCAAAGAAACCTACCACCATGAAATCTCCTAGAGTCCCAAAGCTGCAATAATCATAAGTAGGAGAAGGGTCCTCCCCAGCCGTTGCAAGAAAATTGGAATTCACTTCCAAGCCAGCGCCGATCATCAAGACGATCACCAAAGAATCCTTCACTCAACCCCTAGCCTTTGGGGACACAGAGGAGAACATTGGGACCAAGACAACATTCCCATGATGGGAAGACCTGTTCAAGGAAATAAAGCATGAAGAATTCCCTGAGTATGCCCCGCATAGCGATCTTGACACGAGGAAGCTAGATGATGAGGTCTTCATCAGCATCCACAAGGCTTAATTACACATGGTGGCGAGCAATACTTTGGTATTCCCTTGCATTGAACTTTTAAAATGGCTCATTGATCACAGTGATGCACAAAATTATGTAATTAATGATGATAATGGTCAAATCACCGGGGTTTTCCTCCAAGTAGAAGTCCAAAAGTATTACAAGCTTAGGGAGCCAGATGAACATTTGAACAAGGATTTTGTTGTGAAGTTTTATTAAATGCATGACACCAGCAAAACCATGGCGTCCTGGTGGAGAGAAGACAAAAAATTCAACAACCGAAACTTCGGCTGGTACTCGACGACCAACCTCAGACAACCTTATATCTATATAATGGTTCTCCCTTGCTGGTTGCATGGAGAAAAAGATTGGTCTAGGTTTTCGGAGGCATGGATGCCTTTGGCTTATATTGTCGCCATCTCCGGAACAAGCTTCAACTGAGGTGCGATCATCTCCAAACAACTTAGCACCTACATTCTACAGGCTCAACATGCCAAAGGAAGGATAAACTCCTACCTTCTACATGACATCTTATCTATTGTACATCATCTGTGCAAGAAATATCTTCGCAGGAATGAACTTGAGCTGGCACACTTCCGAGCTCCCGGTCCATGTCTATTTTAGCATTTTGTGGGAGAACAGGTATGAAAGATCCTAATCTCTCATTTGCGACCAATGTATCGCACCTATTCATTTCTTAGTATTCAAGAAGGAGTGCCCAAGGCTGTCTTATGTGGCCAAAAAAGTTATATCGAAAGTCGGTCACTAGTACCTGGACGAGCATGAAACCTACATTAGGGTTTTCGACACCACAAGAGCACCACATTTTCTACCTATATATGTCCCTGACCGATTGGTACTAGGGGAAATATGTTACCAAACTATCTTGCAGGGTTACGACGCCACTTTGGTGAAGGATAAGAAGAGGGCATTCATACCCTATGGGTTTCATATTGGCTTCTACCAGGTTAAAGACACTGCGCAAGCCAATAAAGAGGGATTAATTCAATTGGAATTTCGGTTCCAGACAGGACGTTTTTGCAAGCACGATCCCAAGGGTCTGGTCTCGAAACATGCATCACAAGTATTGTCCTGTTGGCCTTATGCCCACGACTAGTTTGAGGATGAGATCTTCACTGAAAATGCTCAAGATTGGGATGAGGTGGTGGCAAGAATGGATGACCCAAAAATAACCAAGTTTGAAGGCCATCAGTTGCGAAGAGCCCTCTCTGATGCTTCCTAGGATAGAGCCAGGATGGATGAAAGAGAACTAGCGGATAGTCTGAAGGAACTAGAACACTTGCGCCATATTGTTGAGTATTATAAAGGCGTCGCACAGACTACGACATATTTGAAGAGTGATTTTTTATAAGTTTACAATGAGTACAAGAAATAAAGAACCCTGTTAACTGAAAATATTATTGAATTCCAAGAGGACACTCTCATGGCTCTCGCAACATGCAAGGAGATGGAACGATGACATGAAAGAGCACAACAAGCAGTGGAAAGGATCGAATACATTGAGGCAGTCCAACAGGGTCGAGAAAAGGAAGAACATGGCATTCGACTATTAAGTAAAAATAGCCTCGACTGCATAAAGAGATCCACAAAATACTGGACTAAGATGTCTTAGGATCCACATCAAGAGATCCAAGAACAATATGCCGAGTGCCAGAAGCACTGGGATAAAATTAATAAAGTAATGAAAGATATCAAGCTCCCCGAGTTAAGAAACCCTAGTGATTTTATTGACATAAGAAACGTGCTCAAGATGTATGCCGAACAAGCTCCCTATGGGCCGAAGAGTGCACAAAGGTAGCTGATGCGAGGCCGGGACAGGTGTGACAATTCACAAAACACCTGATCAGAGCTAAAACCATGTTACAACAACTGAATTCCACCTTGATAAAATACCGAGCGCATGCAACATACATCAGAGGGATATATGAGGCCCCAATGGAACAACGCAGATTCCCATGGGCCCATACTTGTGAATAACTCTTTATCAGATGGTCTGATTATGAAAGAATCCACCCTTTTCAAGAAACGACTCAGGTGGACTGTTGAAAGACTGTGAGATGATGACGCTACGTGGCGATTTTTGATTAGCTCAAATTGTATTTTACCGTTAATTACTGTTAAGACTTTATATTATAAATAGGAACATCGACCGATGGTCTAGAGGTCGATGGTTTGTTGCAAGAACTCTTTTCTTTCTAGTTGTTAAGAATTATTTTGGAGCTGCTATGAATGAAGAAGTCCTTCTAGACCATAGACGAAGTTGTTTTTATCATATGCATGTGTAATTGATCTTGGAGAAGAACTATTTCCTATTCAGTTCATGAGCAGATGTAACAAGTAAGAGCTATCGAATATATTGTCAAGTTATCTGGTGCAATTGATTTGCTATTCTTTTCTTTAATGATAGAAATGATGAATCGTTGTGTGGATATATGATGAAGGATTATGGTAGATGAATTATTTTTCTTGCTATTGATCTTATCATATAATTTTTTTCTTCTAATAATTAGTATTCTCAAACAGTAATTGGATGCTCACATGGTTAACATATTATTACTAGGCCTATGGTATAGGATTATCGTTTGCATGTTTGAGCAGCAGGTTATCCCAAGCTCAACCTCTTCTGCAGTAGTTAAATTTTCTCTCATTTTTTTTCTTGGATAGTTTAGGTTAAAATATCAGCTAGTGATCGAGTGCTCACATGGTTAAAGTAATATTACTAGGCCCGTGGTAAGAGATCGTTGTCTGCATGCTAGAGCGAGGGTTATCCCGAGCCCGACCTTTCCTAGTCTTTAGACTTCCTTATCGTTGTGTGGTCAAGTTGGTTTATATTGGCTTCTCACATTTATCCTAACTAAAGAGAAAATACCAAAAGAGAAAATCCCGACTGAAGGAGATGCCTCCACAAGAAAACATAAAGCCCATCGATTAAATTGGCTAGATCGCGAGATCTAGAGAACCATTCCAATCACAAATGTTGAAGAGTCTAATTGGGCCTCCATGGCGGGTTTGGTTTCTACTATTGAGTTAAGGGTTTTAAGACCCATCAACAGGAAGTAGTGGATAATAGTGACTTGTTCGCAAATAAAAAATTAATTCTTGCAGGAGATCTCAACTTTACCATGTCTTCCAGTGAAGTCTGGGGTACAAAATCGAGATTAGATCCCCTTGCTGATTTTTTCAAAGGTACCTTTCAAAGATTCAGGTTGGTATATGTTTCCCCTGTTGAGTACGCTCTAACTTTGCATAATGGAAGAAGTGGGGAAGAACACATAGATAATATACTTGACAAAGTCTATCTGTCAGAAGACCTGATCGCTTTGATGGGTAGGTTCAGATCTTGGGTTGTTCATCCATTTTTCTTAGATAATACTCTGATAGTTCTAGAATTGGATCTCCGCTAGAGATCATGTAACTACCCCTTTAATCTAAATATGACCTGGATTGAAGAGAAAGGATTTAATGAGTTAGTAGCTACAGTTTGGAAGACAAAGAAATTTGATTCAGAATCTTCAGCAATGAGAATAAATGTAGGGAAATTAAAATCTTTAAAACTCAAGGTGATGGAGTGGGTGAAACAACAAAAGAAGCGTAGACTCAGTGAAGTAACTACAGTGGAGGTGGAATTAAAACTTCTATACAGTAAAAAATATAGGTGTAAGGGAGTGATGGACCCAGACAACCTTATCAAAGAACTGGAAATAAAAAGACAAAATTACATATTAGATGAAGAAGAATCTTGGAGAAAAAAAAAGCAGGGCCACTTGGCTCCAAAAGGGTGATCAAAATACCAAGTTTTTCCACCGTTTTTCAACTTACAGGAAAAATAAAAAGGCTATTTTGGAGATGAAGGATGAATAAGGAGTCACCCACACGGGACAAAAATACATTGAAGTAGAAGCGATGAGATACTTTAGATCTTTGTACTCTGACATTGGACATAATACTATTGTGGACAAGGTGAAGGTAACCCAACTTTACCCCTGTTTCTTCACAGAGATTGATGTCTAGGAACTGGAAAAGCCAAGCTTTTTTGAAGAAATTAAAATAGTATTGAACAACCTTGCCAAGGACAAGAGTCCTGGGCCAGACGACTAGACGATGGAGTTCTTCTTAAAGTACTTTGGTCTAATAGGGGAGGACGTTCATGAAGCTATGGAGGAGTCAAGGATGATGGGTGCAATGATCAATGCTTATAATTCAACTGTCTTAGTCCTTATCCCGAAAGTGGACAAACTCACAATCTTTGGAGATTTTAGACCCATTTACCTTTGTAACCTAGCTTACAAAGTGATAGAAAAACTCATTGGAATTTGATTGAAACCTCTACTGTCAAAAGTCTTATCATCAGAGCAGTTTGGCTTCTTAAAGGGCATGCAAATTTTGGATGTTGTTGGGGTTGCTCAAGAATGCATACACAACATCAATAAAAAAAAAATGAAAGCATTAAAAATGAAAGCATTAGTTTTAAAGATGGATTTGTAGAAATCTTATGACTATGTCAACTGGGATTTCCTTAGGTTAATTTTGTTAAAGTCTGACATTGGCCTAAAGACCACAAACTGGATTATGAGCATTGTGATCACTTCAAATTATGTTATTATGGTTAATGGGGGGTCTACCTCTTTTTTCAAAAGTGGGCGTGGGATAAGACAAGGCTTTCCCTTACCCCCCTTACTCTTCATCTTAGTCATGGAAGGACTGAGTCTTTTACTTAAACACCACTCCGAGGGAAAAATTTTGGGGGTTAATATATCTAGGATTATTTCAATTTCCATTCTCCTTTTTGTGGATGACATTCTAATAGTGAACAAATATCGGGTTTCAGACTGGGAGGAAATTGAAACAACAATTTTTGTGTTTTCAGGGTGACGAGGATGGTTATTAACCCATTTAAATCCTCCCTCCATCACATGGGAATGGTCGACCATGACCTGATACCTTACAAAAACATGTTTTATTTTAATTTATTTGAGTTGTATGCAATATTTTGCTATCTATTTTTTTCTCTCAAACCAGTAAATTACAGGGAAAAAATTGGAGATGGCTTCTGCAAAAAATTGAAAATTGAATTGGGAACTGGTGCCATCGATGGATGACCTTGGGGGGGAGATATGTGCTGGTAAAACCTGTTCTGGAAAGTCTCTCGGTATTGATCCTTAATATGATTAGAAAATTTATGTATAGGTTCTTGAGGTTGGGTTGTAGGGAGACTCATCGTATTCATTTATGCAATTGGGAGGTTCTAGAGAAGCCTGTAAACTATGACGGTTGGGGTTTCAAGCATCTAACTTGGTTTAGTAAAGAATTGGCGACAACTACTTTGTGGCCTTTCTTAATGAAGGATGGGATATGGCACAGGATCATTCTGAGCAAATATATTCAGCCTCACATGGTGCAGTCCTGGCTAAGGAAATCCTACACGAGTATTCCAAGAGCTTCAAGTTCATGGTGGTGTCTCAACAAAGCACTTTAGTTGATGGCACATTGGAATTCCTGGAAAACAGGCTCAAGAATATCCATTCTCCTTCAGGAAGATGTAGTTATGGGTTTGGGAAATCGAGCCTTCCTTCCTAGTGGTCTCTTAAGCTCTTTAATACAACATGTCCTCCACTTCCTTTTTCAATAGGTAAACATGGATGACCAGTGAGCAGTTGTTAACCAGTGGAAATTGGCTAGTGTGCTGGGCTTGATTGGTAGGGAGGCTATCGAATGGGAGGGTTATTGTAGATATTTGTCTCACGAGGGTATTCATATCACTAATTCTACAGATAATATGGTATGGACTGGGACTTCACCCTCGGGGGATATGACAACAAAAAAGGCATATGATGCCATTGCCATGAAAATCTGGCCAAGAAGTACAGATAGGTGGCACACTTCTCTTTGGCATTGGGAGTTGACACATAAATTGAAATTGTTCACCTGGATATTGATGGAGAACAAGGCTCTCTCATGGGATAACCTACAAAGAAGAGGGTGGCAGGGGCCAGGCTTATGTGTACTTTGCAGGAATGATACTGAAACGACCCACCATATTTGGACACACTTCTTGTTCACCCAAATAGTTTGGACAGGGGTGCTAGAAACACTCAAGATCAACACAATCTGGCCTCTAGGGAACTTACAAGATTCCTTTAAGGCCTAGAGCCAAAAGAAACCACATTGGAAGATGATGCCATCTATTATTAGTTGGTATATTTGGATGGAAAGGAACCTAGTACTCTTTGAGGGAAGACATGCCTCCATAACTACGATGATATTTAAAACCTTGGGATGGACCCGAATTACAAAGAATAATATATCGTCTACCTTATAAGTAAAACAACCACCAAATATTTCCTTTAGTAGACCTATTGGCTGGTTTGACAGGGTTGTGCAAGGACAAGGGCATGTTAGCAGAGCATGCAGAGTTATCAGAGTAACGATCAAACTAGTTATAGATGGATTCTCAATTCTGGAGCAGGAGCAAACAATATAGAAGAGCTCCTAGGAATTTGAGCCATTCTCATCTTGGCCATCCGTCTACACATCTATGAGATAAAGGTGGTTAGCGACTCAAATCTAGTAAAAGACTGGATGAACAATCAAACTGGCCTCCAGGCCATGGGCCTTCATTTTTGGAAGAAGCAGATTGAGGCTCTCACTCTAGATTTCTAATCCATTGAGTTCATTCATTCCTATAGAGAATTCAATTAGGAGGCGAACAACCACTCCAAACAAGCTTTGGTTCTCCAGGAAAGGATGTTGAGTTTTTACCAGATGGAGGATGGACAAGAAAGCCCCCCTCTCTTCCTCTTTCTCTACTGAGCCTTTTTTCTTCTTGTAGGATGTCCAGAGGCACATGTTTTAGCTTCGTTGTAGGAGGAGGATTAATAAGTGTGTTATAGATGCAAATTTCCTCTTTTCTGGCTAGATGTAGTCTCTTTCTGAAGTGGCTTTTGAATGCATGATAAAGTCCAAAATTTTTATTTGGGAGAAAGACCTTCCCCTCTCTAGATTTCTATCCCCTTTTTCAATGTGCTGAGAAGACAAGAAGGTTTTAAAACAAGTTTTGATGTTTTTTCTGGTATGGAAGGACTATGATTGTTTCCTGCTCGGATGCTTTTTTGTAACTGAGTAGTTATTCTCTTTATATATCTTAATATAAAATGCAAAATTTTCTTTAAAAAAATTTATAACATCTATATCATACTAGACTATAGAACACCTTTAAACACGATCAAAAGAATACTCATTATCATTATAATTGATGGAGTTAATAAGCATTACAATATAAACTTTTTTAACCATTCCAATTGATACAATTAATAAAGTTTACAATATCTAATATTATTATTTAATTATCCAATCATCCTAAAAGTTAAGAGTTTAAAATAATAGAAAGAAATAATATTTACATTCATAAATGAACAAATTCCAAGTCCAATGAACATGTTCAACACTATCTACAACATCTAAAGGGAATGTGTATGTCCCTCCCATGATAAATGCAAAAAATGCAACAAATAAGTACTCAATTGCTAACTAAGAGATGTTATTAAGTTGAATACAACTCTGACAAGTTCAAACCTTTTTCATCTCCCAAAACCTATCCCAAAATGTAACACCCTGTTTCCCCCAGTTTGTAAAAATAACTATACTGGCCAAGTATTGTGGCAAACTTATAAATGTGAATGTGTGATGTGAATGGACCATGTGAAAAAGGTTGATGAATGTAAATAATATTTTGAATATATATATTGCAGGACTGCTGAGAGGGGGGTGTACTAAAAAAGAGACCACGATGGCTAAAGAAAGGTAGTGGAAGGCACCTGGAATGGTGGCATTAACTTCCACTGAAACCAATACCGTATTTGGACTTCACTGGCCTGGAGAACCAAGAGTGGCTCGCTGGCCCCGAATTAAATGACTCGCCAGGTTGGTAGGTAAATGACTCCTCATGAGTAATGAGGGATGGGGGTGAACCACCCATCCGTAGAGTCCTCAGACCTGGCCACCACGAGGAAAATAATGCCACATGCAACCTCGCCAAAAAGAGAAAAGGCAGGAAGGGTGTGTGATCAAGGGAAGACGTGAGGGAAAGAAGAAAGAACTCTGGAAAATACAGAGTGAGTGATAACGAAGAAGAAGGAGAGTAACCTTCGTTCTCAGTCACTAGCGAACAGAGACTCAGCCTCGCAGCATCGTGGTCTCATCTTGGGGGTGGCTAGTGGTAAATCCATTGGGAGTCACTGAGCCTACGGTTGGGTGGAAAAAAGAACCCCTCTCAACAGTTGCATCACCTGGTGTTTTTCTGATAAGTGTTATATCTTGTATCTTGAAATTTATATGCTGACATGTATGTTCATAGTCTGTGCAATTATGACTGGTTTTAGTGTAAGACTGTCTTCATGGTGTTTTGATCAGAAATGATGGCTGCACGTTTTTATTGGAAAGACCATGTATGGCTTATGTTTATATATA